>JAUBOC010000019.1:15229901-15245932 GCA_032275365.1 Anablepsoides cearensis | reverse complement strand
GTTAAACTACAACTCTGCTTCCTGGTCTGGACCCTGGGTTGTCAAGAATTTCGGTGGTCAACAAAAGCAGCTAAGTTCCTAGAAAGGAGAGTGGCTCCCTCCAAAGTGGGATGGATGCCATCTCTCCGCATCAGACCAGGTTTTCCCCAAAAAGAACTCCAGTTGCCACCATTATTAGTCAAAGAGTTCCTTGATTAGAATTCAAAAACATGAGAAGTAGTGAGGGATCAGGTTTTATTTATTTTTTTGAGTAAAAGAGGGTCCAAAAATTGGTTGCAATATTATAAATAAAACTGCTTTGTTTGATGACTACAAAATATCACAGATTGCTATTTTTATTTTTTTTTTAAATCACAAATTAAATAGTTGGTGGAAAAATACAAAAATTGAAAATTAGTTAAAATGAGCACCTTTATCCAGAAATAGAGACTGATAAGAATAGCAAGTTCATAGATCATTAAGGACTAAACTGTGGTTTTACTTTCAAATCTAAAAGCCAGAAAAGTCCTGTATCATTTTGATTTGGGTGGTTGGGTTTCTTGAAAAGGTTCGACTTTCTTTCAACAGACTGAGATGAACACTGAAACTAGGTGGCCCAATTTCATTCACCTTCTTGCGCTAAAGCAAACTATGAAACAAAAAAAAAAAAAAAAATCACACGTGACCAGATGGGGGCACACTAGGAACACACATCAAAACTCCTGCACAGATTCTGAAACTGAAGTTGCACCAACCAGCTTCAGGTCTGTGTCCAGAACGACCTCAGTGACAGTTTTCTCAGCAACCCCTCCCCACATCAATAGAAAACAAAAGCGAGGTTCCGTTTCTGTGTTGTTTTTTTTAAATAACCGTGTTTTCTTTCTTGCTTTCATGTCCTCCCCCCATCCCTTGTATTCTTCTTTCACTTCTGCCTTCTCGTAAGAGGAAAAGGGGTCTTCTGAATTCATGGAAATGTCCTCTATTAGGCCTGTGCATAACAAAAATGTACAAGAATCAAACTGTGTTTCAGTTCAAATAAGGCCTACTTCACAACTTACGTGAAAATAAATAAAACTTAAAACAACCCTTAAAAAAAAAAAAAATGAAGACGAGAGCTGGTATGTTTTGATCTGTTAAACTGGATCGTACTATAGCTGCTGCTGCTAAAAACACACAGAGCACGCTGCCAGACACAAACCACAAGCTAGTATATCTGAGTGTGTCGCACCTGCTAGCTGACAATGTTCTGGTAAACCGCTCACAGTCTCAGCCACTGCTGAGAAATTAATGGAGGTCAGGGAGCATGCCACACACACACACACACACACACACACAGCAGCAGCACTTTCAATTAGGCCACCCACTGCAGGTAAAAACATCTACTTTTTCACATAAATGTGCTCTTAAAACAGCTGCTGCTGTTTGGGGATATGCAAAGTGTGGCGACTAGTTTCTAACTGGTGCATTTGCAAGAAAACACAGCTACAAAAAGCAAAAAAAGAAAAAGAAGAGAGAAAAAAAAAACACTTCTTCCAGGAAAGAGATCTGGGTTAGGTGAGCCAGCCCTGTCAGTGTTCCACCATGTGACCTAATTTCCTGCCACATCATAGACAAACAGGAAGTGCCATTTTACCACCTGTGAAAAAAACAGCTCGTTTCTGATCTGCCTCCTTTTCATCTACAGGAAATCAAACAACATCTACATCTGATGTGGCGGAGATAATAAACATTCACAGGCTGAAATGCAAACTAAATTAAATAAATACTTTCTATACAACTATTAGCTATTATAAAAGCCATTATAAAACCTATTCCTCACAAACGATAACTTTCCCACAGCACAGGTGTTTATGGTGCTTTACAAAAAAACAACACTGCAACATACATCAGTGCAGAGACAAGAGATAAGATCAGTTAAAGTTGTTTTGTTTATTTAACAAAAAAAATAAACAGTTCAAGCCACTTGCTATTCTGTATGAATTTTCTCTGCAAATAAAAACGTAGATTTGGTTGAGTCAGTTTGATAAAATATCAATAATATTATATTTTCAATAACTTTCATTAAAATCCAATTCAGTACCTACAGTTTTAAAAATGCAAATTCTTCCATCTTCTACACATTGTAGACACACTTTTGGAGGTATGGCCATATTCTGTTGTGGTGTACCAGAAGTGTTAAAACTGTGTGCCTTAAGTCACATTCACTGAAATGGTAGGAAGCTTCTTACAACAGACAGACACATACACCCCCGAGCACAAAGAACCACAAAAGTTCTCAGAAACGCTCACTACCTCAGCACACCCACCTGCCGGTACAAACAGATGGCCAAAGTTTAGTGGGAGGGGCAGAAACGGAAGAGAAACTGAATCAAGAAGAGAAAAAAAAAAAGGGAGGGAGAGAGAGAAAAAAAATAGCAGGTGAGGGGAAGAATATGGGGACAGAAAGGGGACAGAGCGGGGAGACTGTAGAGGAAATACAAAAAGCAAACATTGGAACCTTTTTTAATAAAAACAAAAAGGAGATAAAGCCATTTTATCCAAACCCTTAAAACAGGAGATGGACACAACAAAATAAGATGAAATATGGAAACAAAGTTCGATAATTTGCTTTTTTTTTTGCCTTGATGTGGGTGAATCGTAAAGAAAACCAATGACCCTGCCATCTCATAACCACCTACACACACTTCTGGAACTCAGTGTGTGTATATGTTTACGTGTGTGTTTGTGTGTGTCCATGTGGTTGGATGTGTGGGTGTGCACTTTTTGGATGAGAAGTCTACTACAAGTGTGTTTGCTTCACCTTTTGTGTTGCTTTATGTCACAGTTAACATTACTGAGCACATATGAGTCAAATGTTTGTTATGGCTTCGTAAAACAATACCATGTGTCTAGTTTGCATACTATAATGTGTTAATTTGAAAGAAAAAAAAAGCATCTAAACAGGAAGTGGGGATTTTTCTAGGTGCATGTGGTGTGTATGTTTGTGCATGAATTATACCGTGTTTTTGTGTGAGCTCTGCATGTCAGACTGGGAGCAGAAGACTGAAAGGTCTCCATTGAGAATAACATCAGCGAGGGCGTGGACCAGAGGCTGATAGTGGATGATTAGAAACACCTGGAAAACAAAACAAGCAAACACAAAATTCATAATGTTTCTCCTCTTTAACAATCCATACACATCCAATAAAAAACATAAATACAGTCGTGTTTCAAAACACACAGTAGTGAAAACTTACAGTAGAGGAAAATTAGATTAGAAAAAAAAATCTCAGTGAAGATTACTTTAACCTCTTATTACCCAAAATATTTGCCAACTCACCACTGTTCTTTAAAAAAATTTTATATAGATTATTAATGCAAATCTATACAATGTAAGGAACTAAAGCATCTTTTAAACACAATCCCTTCATTTCAGAGGTTCAAATGTAATTGGACAGATTAAATAATTGTAAATAAAATGTTCATTTCTAGTACTTGGTTAAAAAGCCTTTGTTGTCAATGACTGCCTGAAGTCTTGAACGTCACCAGATGCTGTGTTTCCTCCTTTTTAATGCTCTGCCAGGACCTTCACTGCAGTGGTTTTCAGTTGATGTTTGTTTGTGGGCCTTTATGTCTGAAGTTTAGTCTTTAACAAGTGAAATGCTGCTCAATTGTGTCACTGGCAGCCATGCATGCCCAAGACATCACACTGCCTCCTGTGTTTTACAGATGATGTGGTGCTTTGGATCATGAGCTGTACCACGACTTCACCAGACTTTTCTTTTTCCATCATTCTGGTAGAGGTTGATCTTGGTTTCATCTGTTCAAAGAATGTTCTTCCAGAACTCTGCTGCTTTTTTACATGTTTTTTAGCAAAGTCCAGTCTAGCCTTTTTATTCTTGATGGTTATGAGTGTCTTGCAGCGTGCAGTGAAGCCTCTGTATTTACTTTCATGCAGTCTTCTTTTAAGGGTAGATTTGGATATTGATACTTGGAGATTATTCTGCCATCATCCACCACTGTTGTCTTCTGTGGACATCCAGGTCTTTTTGCATTGATGATTTCACCAGTGCTTTATTTCTTTCTCAGGATGTACCAAACTGTAGACTTTGCCTCTCCTAATATTGTAGCAATTTCTTAGATGGTTTATTTCTGTTTTTGCAGCTTAAGGATGTCTTGTTTCACCTGCATGGAGAGCTCCTTTGACCTCATGTTTACTTCACAGAAAAACCTTCCAAATGCAAGAACTACACCTCAAATCATCTCCAGGCCTTTTATCTGCTTCATTGAGAATTACATAACAAAGGGATTGTCCACCTGTCCATGAAATAGCCATGGAGTAAATTGTCCAATGACTTTTGGTCCCTTTAAAAACAGGGTGGCACATGTTAAGGAGCTGAAACTCCTAAACCCTTCATCCAGTTTTAATGATGATACCCTCAAATGAAAGCTGAATGTCTGGACTTTATGTCCATGTGCATTATATAACTATAACTTGAATATGTTTCAGTAAAAAGGTAAAAAGACAAAATTTGTATCAGTGTCCAAATATATATGGACCTAACTGTATATCTTCTGTTTTATTTTATTTTATTCATGTTTATGTTGTAACACATGCAAAAAATAAAAGGTCAACAAGAAAGGATACAACTAAGTTTTCCCACTTAAGCAAAATTGATAATTGTTGTACATTTGACTCCTTAAGTCATGTGATCATGACTTAAGGAGTCAAATGTACAACAATTATCATGCAGATTGACATAATTTGACCTGTTTATTTAAAAAGAAAAAATTGAAACTTTTCAAGAAAACATCCTACAAATTTTGCAGAGTTGATCAATATTCAGGTACACTAATATAAACATTAAACAAACACATATGTACTAAGATAATAACCTAACAGACAAAGAACAAAATACGGACTAATAAAACCTGAAACACAAATATGGCAGTACTGTTGATGGTTACATGTAGGGTGTGTATCTGTGTGTGTTGCTTACTTGAGAAAGCAGATAGAGGGAAACTTGAGGGCTAATTCTCCGCTCTTCAGACTAAAAGAAAAAAAAAGAAACAAAAGGATGAATAGGATGACACGAGAAGCAAAATCTAATTTGAAGAACATGTAATGGATAAATAAAATAACTGTGGTCATGACCCAAAGAATGAGATCCTGGATACAAGTAGCTGAAATGAACTACTTCTGTTGGGTAGATGGGCTCAGCCTCAGAGGGAGACTGAGGAGTTCAGAGTAGAGCTGCAAATGTACTCAAACATCTCCTTGGAGGCATTTTGGGCACATCCTTCTTGGAGGACACCCATTATCTGCTGAAAGGATTTTAAACAGTCTCTCTTGTCTGAGAAGTCGTCAGGACCCACCAGGAGGAGCTGGTGAGTTTCCCTGGTGAAAAGGGAGGTCTGGGCTTTACTCACTGACCTGTGACCCCAAAGACTCAACAAAGATGTTAAAAAAAATGGACGTTTTTTTCAAAATAATTTCATCATTTATAGTCACTGTAATGTTGCGGAGTTTCTTTGAAAAGAAAAAAGTATTAAAGTTGAATAGAAAAGCTTTGAGGTTAAAACTGCAACTTCTGTACAGGTACACCATAGGAACACATCACTCTTGATTTGAGCTGCTGAAAAGATCTAAAATTAGGTAATTTATGTGAAAATCAATGTTTCATTATGAGGCTTCTTTCATGAAGAGGAAGTTACAAAACTCAGTCTGAACTTTGTAACTTACTGTAACTACCTAAGACCAGAAAAAAAACACTAAAATATCAACTGCAAGTAAGATTTGTGTCATTTTAAAAACCACCATATTGTTTGACTAGTTCCTTAGTCAAAATGAGTCATTTAAGAGAACAGAGAAGACACACAAGAAAAACCAGTGCAGTAATGCACAGCTTCATTTGTTCTTTATTTGAACATACAGTATGTGCGCAGACATTTAGCTAGAGGGGCATCAGTTCATCGTGACAACATTCAGTAGGAAACGCCTCAGGATACCTTGGGTTCACAGAGTTTTTTTTTTTACACACTACGTAATTTTTAAACTTATGTAAACTTCGTAAGCAGCATGCGTTTTTGCGGTTTCCGCAATTCTTTTATGAAGCCAGAGGAAGACACATACAGAATAAATGCCGGCTTGGATAAATGTGGTGCAAGCAATATTACAACTTAAGTATCTGTTGTTGTGTGTTCTTTCCCAATCTCTGGCCAGGTCCGTTTGAACTTTTATTAACTTCCTTTTTTCAAAAACCTCCGTAAGCCTGTATGAGCATGAGGTTAGGTTAAGCCCCATTTTGAATTTGTAAATATTCAGCCTATACCAAGCTGTTTACTAGTGTTTATGAGATAAACATACCATCTCAGGACTGACCAGAGAGTAGACGTAGAGGGGTAGAAAGAGACGGTTGAGGAGGTGATCAGTTAACACGTCATTCAGGAATTCACAGTTGATGATGAGGATGTCATTCAGGTAGTGGAGATGGTCAAGGTGCTCTGCTACCAAGTCACTCAACTTTCCTCTGTTCTTGTGCCTGAAACACAACAGTGAGGGAAAAAAGTGAACATACAACCCTCCTTTGGTGAGAGAAGTAAAAAATATGGCAATGTAGTTAATATTATGCTAATTGTTTATTAAGCAGCAGGGTGAAGCTTCAAACCTAAAACAACACTGCCCTCTAGGGGGTGCAAGGAGAAGAAGTTGGAGGACTTACTCTTCATCTGTCTGCACACACTTGTCCAGTTCAATGACATGGCTGCCGATAAACCAGACCAGGTTACTGAAATACGGGACCGCCGTTTTATCTCGAATGTAGTGGAGCATGTGCTGGTTGTCCACTGGAAAAAGGACCAGGAGGGTCAAGAGATGGAGAGTTGTTAACCAACATGTTCACAGAAGTCAGTACACACACACACACACACACACACACACACACACACACACACACAGGTTGACCCCCAGAAAAATCCAGAATGTGACAGCTTACCATGACCAAATAAAGAAAACCAAAAAGATTTTAAATAAAATTAAAAAGAAAGAATTGGAAAAGAACAACCTGTTCAATCATACCAAAAAACACTTTAAAAAACAAAAAAGTGCAACAACATTTTTTTTTCAATTTTTCAGGTTATTAATGATCCTTTTAAAATATATTAACAAAACGATTTCATTATAAGCATAGGAGAATAAGGATACTACAAACTTTAAAACAAAATGAGTCTCTTGCTGATATGAATTTTCTTCTACATGTTTGCAGGTGTAGGGAAGTATAAAAAAACACTGTTTAAAGTCAGGATGCACAATTCTGAATTTTGCAGAAATTGGCTAAAACTATTTTTTTAGCAGATTGTGAGAATAGTTATAGTGATCAGGTTTTGTTAAAGTTTTAATTACATTGTTTTTGTTTCTTTTAGCAACAAAATCTGATGTCAGTGACACCAACATTACAGTGCACCCTTAGTTTAAAACTATTTGAGAAACATGACTACAGTAAGGTAAAATTGTCAGACCTCTGTAGTCCACTTTGTGTCAGAAAAACTATATTAGCCTTTACTAAACAACAGTGACAGTACTCTGTGGTCTTTACAAACTAAGCAGTGCTAAATAGTCAAACCAAACGTCTAACAGAGAAGGATCACAGTCTAAATAGTATTAATAAACAGTAAAACAGTCAAACTTATCACCAAAATAAAGTGAGGAGCTCTGCTAAAATTCTGCATGTCAAACAAACTAGGTGAAGAAAATAATTGCAGTGGCATGCAGGTTTTTCTCTGCATGTATGCACGTGAGTGAGAACATGATCAATGATTTACAAGAATACACATATCCAGATTTTTACAACAAATACACCATTAAGAAGAGGCAGAGCTGAGTAACAAGCAAGGTCTGAAGATTGCTTCAAATTTGATAAAACAACCAAACCCAAAGAGTAAATTTACAACTAGTTCAATCAAGCTAAATGACCACTTCTTTTAGAACTGCACCACTTTTGTATGAATGCAGTGTATGAACAGAAAAACCAACACGTTGCTCAGATACCCAGCCCTGAGAAAAAGACTGAATGAATGGAACCAACTTACATGAAACTGCAGTTAGGCAGATGGGACGCGCAGAAGGAGGAGGAAAGACAAGAAGAGGAGGAGTGGTTGGAGAGGGGGAAACAGACACAGGGTTAATGTGAGTTAAGGGGCGGCTGAGGGTGGGTGGAGGTTTGGAAGGATCACGCAGGCATCTTGACAAAAACTGTAAACAATGGCACACTTGGAAAAGGAGTTTCAATGTTGATGTAAACAAAACCGTTTTGATAAATTAGCCCCGGCGCTGAAACGATTTTCCAAGTTGTCATCTGTTGCAGTGCATGAACAAGGACTCAGGAGGACGCATCAATCAGATACAAAGTTTAACATTGTGAAGCCTTCACTGCAATATATTTACTTATTTTTAGTGCTATGGTACTCCAAAAATCCTAAAACTAAGTAAAAACTTTCATGTTTTTAACATTGTAATGAAATTATTGATGCAGGGTATTAGATGAGCACTCGCATGGTAGTATGACACTTCTGACAGAGTGAAGCAGAACAAAACAAAAAGTTAAAGTTACTGCAATAAATTTATTCTTCCACATCTGACAAATGTTTTGTTATGTTATAGACTATGACCAGGGGAGAAACACAGACAAATACAGCATGTTTCACCACATTTATGGCTATAAGATCAAATCTACTGTATGATCTGAGTGTTACATTAAACACTCATAACATTTACTGAAACAATTTACTGAAAAAGTTGCAATGAAGGCAGAATATTTGAGAAGGTTAAAAAGGTTTTCCAGAAATTAAAAGTAGTTCCAACCCCTGAGGAGATAAGAAGGTTGATTGACCACAGAAAATAAAACAGTTTGTTAAAAGCATTAAAATAGAACTACTGCTGTGCTGCAAACTGTCCTTTTTAGTAACCCTGATGGACAACAGTTGAATTGTTTTACTTGTTGCCATTTTAGTTCAGTCCTTATAGTTTGTAGATCTGAGCGTGTGAGATCAGAGACGCTGTTTACAATATATTACAAATATAAAACCACATCAAGTCTAAAATAGTATGCACATTAGTTACCTGTTAGTCATGCAGCAGAATAAGCAGAAAGTAGGAAGCACAAAAAGAGGCTGTAAGTTCCTGCATCCCCTGAACTCGTGTTTATAAGAGTTTGTGTGTGTGCGGTTTTCGTGTGCACATGTTTGTGCGCAAAACTCACCTTTGTAGACGTTGAGTGTGATGGTGCGGACTGCAATCCGGACCATGCTTTCTGGGTGGTTGAAAAACTTAATGGCTTCGGTGTACAGGGCAAAGTCATTAGTGTGCTGTGTGTGGGAGACAGAGAGGAGGCGCCGGTGAGCAAGGCATTGCACCGCCAAACTCAGGCCGCAAGTGACAGAGAGAGCGAGATAGCAGCTGAACACAAACATTGGACACCGTTGTGGTTTCTAAACATCTAGTAGGAGTAAAATCCAAATGTCTTCTTAGAAATGTGATAAAATATTTTAAAATCCAGACAATATTTTTAACAAGGAAAAAAAGCTATGTAAAGCATTAAACTACAATTAGATTTATGTTTTCTAAATAAAAAATTAAAAAAAAAAAAACTATAACTGGAAAAATATTGACTAATCAGCTTTTTTTTGTCTTGCTTTTTTTTAACAGTTTAAGCAAACTGCATATCTGTAACAAGCAGACAACTGTTGCTCTCACAGCCCTCTCTGTGCCTGATCCTCCTCCCCACATTTCCTCAGTTTCTGAGACCTCCAAGGAAGCATTTGGAGGTTTAAAAACCATCTTGAAGTCACAGCAAATGAAGAAATTCGAACTTGAAACCAAACCCAAACCAGAGATTGCAATTCATTTCTAAAAATATGACTTAAAGTTTAACTGGGTAGAAAAAGACGACAGCAATGCAATGCTGCCACCTGGAGGAAAACAAGCTTTAAATCACAATTTTACTGTAAATAATTTTCTAAGGAACTGAAAAGTGAAAAATAAAAATACAAAACAGATCATAACAGGAGTCTATAAACTGTTAAGAATTTTTAAAAAAGGTTGCATATTTCTCAGAACTTTTACTATGGTTGTTTCTGTGCATAAAATTATGTTCTAAATCATTGAGAATATACCACAATAATACATGTATACAGTAAATACAGCACAGTATAAACCAGGTCCTCATTCTACAGGAAAATACTCTGAAATCTACACAATCAGGTCTGGTTTTGGCTTCAGGAGCACAGCTACCATTAACAGTACACCAAAAACTTTCCCCAGTGCACACAGATAAACACAAAGGTAAAGCTGAACAAATAAAAGGTTACAGCAATAACTTTTGAGGTGGTCAGGATCCTTTGGAGTTACCAGACATACAAAACACAAGCAGCATTTTCAGAATTAAAACAGTAACGCGTCTGGAGTTGAGGAGAAAATGTCTCATAAATTCAGCGGTTATTAATTATCTTTAACAACAATAACTGAAATCATTGTTTCAAGGGTTAAAGAGAAAGATGCTTGTTGCATTATTTTTTGCTGAGTTAGCTATATTAACGAACCTTCACAGGAATGTGCAGAACGTTAGAAAAGGGTCACAATCTTAAAGGTTAACAAATCAAAGTTCAAGAATCATTAACTAGATTTTTTTTAAATCTATCTGATGATTAGTAAAAAAATGTGTAGCACAACCTCACAGCTTTGTGCAACGGCCAGGTTAAGCTCATAACTTTAGGTCACTAAATCATTTCACTGTGCATTTCTCTCATGCATCCATGATTCTTCTGTGGCCTCACCTCATTGTAGAAAAAGTGCACAGTGTGGTTGTTTAGCTTAAGAGACAGGGTCTTGAGGAAGGAAATGTAGTAAGCCATGATCTCTTCGTCTGAGAAGTCAAACTTGTGCACGATGATGGAGTTGACGTGGTTGTTTGACAACAGATAATCTAAAAACAAAAGGGGAAGAGAAGCATTTAACCACAGGTTCAGATTCAAAATGACACCAACAACCCATCACCATTAACTTTTTCAGTAAATGACTATTTTTTACTTACATAAGGAAGTCTCATGACTGATGTTTTCAAACAGTATGTTGAGGGTCTGGAGGAGCTGAACACAGACGTAGCGACCAGACTTCTGACGCAGGATGTTCAGGAAGAAGACAAACATGTTCTTCTCCAGGAAAAAACTAACAACATACAAACAGAGATACAAATCTTATGACAAATGTATTTGCATAAAAAAAAATTCTAAAACCCTCATGATAAAATAAAAATCCTAAATGTCCTTAATATAGTTGTGGATATATGTTGCATTTATCGTAAGTCATTACTTGCATAGCCAGAAAATACAAAGACATTCTAACAACAGATTAACAAAACACATTTAAAACCAAATTTCTGCTGTATATGATAAACAATAGATGTTTCTATACAGGATGCACATTTAGAGATTTGGGATGGACAGTGTATGATCACCGACTGGGACTTACTCAAACACAGAGCTGTCATTCTGGTCCCCCCAGATGAGGATCTCTGTGATGGTGCGGATAGTCTCAACTAGTAGGTTTCGGTTGTGGTCGGTCACTGTGGTGTTTTTGGTCAAAATGTGGTACATATATCTGAATAAAAACAGATATAAAAGTAAAGGATGTGTACAAGAGACAAAATAAAACATTTTAATAGTAAAAAGGTACAGTCAGCAAAGCTCTAGATACAAAGCTACATTGCTAGTTGTTGGGTTATGAGAGGTCAACACCAGTGTACGCCAACCTGACTGGCATCTAATCTGTTTTAATTTGACACCTGTAGTTGCACGACTTTAACCTTAGACATACTTCGTAAACCCCAGACAGCACTTTTAACAAATTTACAACCTACTTCGTTATCTAACATAACTTAAAACACCTGCGGTGTCCCGGAACCCTTGCGAATGACATTATTGCAAGCGCCCCGACATATAACATGCTAGCTAGCATCCTATACCCTAGATAAAACAAACATACTACAACTACAAGTTAATTTGTTAACTGAATAGACAATATATATGTTAAAGCAATGTTTCAAACTGTTAATAGCTGAGCTAATGTCAATGTTGTGTTTAACCGGTTACCAATAAACAAGCTAATATTTAGCCTCCGTGACGCTAACTACTCACTTTAAATGGTCCAAGGAGTGGATGTTTTTCGTCTTTCCTTGTCCTCCAACCCAGCTCCGCGACCGACCAAACATGGTTACGGTTTTAAAAGAGCCGCTATTCTCCAGAAAATATTACAAAATTTATAAATCGCATTTACCCATATCGCCTACTTTATCGTACTAATAATATCTCCTTAGCGTAGGTAGGGTGACAGGCGGATAGGGCTATTGGGTAACGCCTTCATCGCTAGGTTTCTTCTGGGAATTGTTGTTCTTGTGCCGCAGTACATAAGGCGCAAGTGGTAAGGAGGACTACAATTTTTATGGTGGTGGTGACGATTAAATCAAGCGACTGCAGTCTGTTTGCGTCAACTGTACTGACATCTTCCAGCCAATCAGAATAGAGGCTGCTATTCGGTGAACCAATCGCGTTTCAAGGTTTCAGATGCGTCTTTGTGGTCGGCTCTGTTTTGATGTAGTTAGCAAAAATATATATATACATAAAGCGAATTTTATCCGTGAAGACGTCGTGAGAAGTTTTTGATTATATTTTTATTTTCTGAGTTTAGAGCTAGACTGAACTTGTAACAAATGGTGTAGTTTATTTTGGCTAACCTTGGCTGCTACTGTTTTTAGCCGTCGCGAGCTGGCATGGCGTTAGGAACCAATGTGCGTCGAGCTAGCTATCGCCATGTTTTAATTATGCCCTATGGTTATTATTAGCAATGAACGTAATGCCGTTTAGTTTATATGCTTTCCTGTTATTTTCCTCTGGACCCTACAGATAAACGGACCTTGGAAAGATTCCTCAGCCAGCGTTACAGGTCAGGTTTAGCCGAAATGGACGCCCGAGTCTCACCTGCCCAAACAGATTTGTAGCAGCAAATATCAACTCTGGTTGCGCACTAGAAGCCAAACTGTGGTCCATCTTTCTTTTCTATGCCACATCCAGTTTATGCCCAGTTAGATTCGGTGGAATCGCTTTTGGACGAGCTCCCATATATGTTTTATTTGGGCCTGTTTTTTGTGAACGTCCTCATCCTCTACTATGCCTTTCTGATGGAGTACATAGTCCTGAATGTGGGGATAGTGTTTCTGCCCGAGGATATGGACCAGGCTCTGGTGGATCTCGGGGTGCTCTCAGACCCGGCCTCTGTACCCTACGACACAGACACTGAGCTGGATGTGTTTGAGGGTTATCTGGAATGACAACATGGAGCAAAGCGGGCAAGTGGACGCAGCTGCAGGCTCACCCTCGCACAGACTATTTACAGGAAAAAAGTAGGATTCCTTTTCTGTCACTCTAGGTATTTAAAACTAAGGTTGAAGCCACAATGATGACATTTTTATGCATTACACCCATGTCTCTTTCTCCAGGTTGTCTCTGTTTAAAGAAAGGTGACCCGAGGAAAGGATTCAACCTTGTTAGACCACATGATCAGCAACAGGAAGTAGACTTTCCATCAGATCATTGATGCTACTGACCCTCATTTTGGTCACTGCGAAAGGAAGCACGATGTGCTGCAAGTAAAGAGGAGCATTCAGTCCTTTTGTCCGAGAAGTAGATCATGTGTCTGATCACCTGCAAGGTTGGGATCCAGCTGTCTGACCCTGACGGCAACAAAAATTCAACTTACAGGAACTTGTCACTTCTGTTACAGTATTATAAAACATTTAGGAAGAACTGGTAAATTACCAGGAAGACTACATCTCCCTGTAGGCATGTTGCATACTTGATCACTCTGAGAACAGTTTGTTTCTCTTAATTGAGAACACTGAATTCACGGCTGCTTTGCAAGCTCATTCATTCAGCGTGTCTTTTGAGGTTGTCCATATTTAATTTCTGTATCAGAGATGTATGCCTGTGAGGAGCACGATTTAACTAAATTTGGTTACATTGGCGAGACGTATTATCTCTGAAGATACACTACGGAGCTGCAGGATGAAAAAAAAAATAATTTTTTTGTGGGATCTTTACTGTTTTTTTATGCTGTCTGTAATTAAATCATGAGCTGTTAGTCAAAAGTAAAATCTATTTTTCTCAAGTTAAATAAAATGCCAAATCCCCTTATGGAAAACCTCAAAAGATGTGCATGAGATTCCTTTATCTTCTGTTAATTCATGTTTAATGATTACAAGAAATTGTGCATGAGATTATTTTTGTTAAGTTGACAAAATACTTTGTTTCCAAATTTACATAATTCAAAAATATATGTTTTCAACAGCAATAATAAATAAAGCAAGAGGGCAATTAGATATTAATGAGATTATTTTTAATGTTTGTTTGTAAAAAAAACAGACTTTACTGTTTCGGTAAGGACTGTAAAGGGATCATTTTGGACGTTTTATATGCTTTAAATGTACTGTACATGCTTCAGATCTATGTGGAGTGATTACAGCCCAGCTAATAACAACATTTATTTTGAAGCAGAAGAAAAAAGTATTTTTCTCTTGAAGCAAACTTTACGCAAAGATGACATTTTGATGGTTTTAAATCCAAACCAGGAGTATTTATTTCCACATGCACGTTACAGATTGACACTTTGTGGTCCAGAATTGCATTTCTTTTTATTTGTTATGCCTGACAGCACTTCAGTCATGTTCAGGTTTTAAGTTGCTGCCTGCTCAGCTAAAAGGACAACCTAAACATAACCAGCTGCTTACCAACAACTACACTGTGGGAAATATAAATATCTTACTGTCATCAAGAATATGGGTGTGTAGAATTACATAACTTGGAGAACTGTTTTTTTCTTTTAAGTTTTGATAGATTAGAATAAACAACGAAGCAGAATTTCTCCTTTTTTTATATTCAAGCTGCCGTAAAGCAATATTTTTTTAATAAATGTTTAATTTGTGCATAAATAAGTATTTTGGAGTGACTGAAAACAAACTAAAAACTCAGGATACTGCTTATTAGTTATTATAAATTATATTTGTACAAAATTTGATCAAAAATATATAATTGTTGAATAGACATGCATAGTTTTATTTGTTTTATTAAAAACATTTAAAAACGTATTGCAAATTACAAATGAAGCTGTTGAATGGAGGTAACCAGTATTGTTTAAAAGTCTAATGCAATCCTTTTTTTTTTTTTTTGCATGTGTGTGGGGCAGGAGTATTATCTTGAGAATGTACATATTATGTAATTTGTTTAAAGATGGTAACATCTGGAACGTGGTATAGTAGCTGGTAGAGTCCACCATGAGAGGTTTAACGTTAGATCTTCACAGTTCACAAACTCTCAAAGCTGGAAAATACCTCAAAATATCTTCAGACTTGTGTCATTTCAAATTATTTTGAATCTGAAATGATTTGCATGTTTTTTTTTATCAGTTGAAATAAACAGCAGTCATTTTCACAGCCTTCACTTATCATCTACAGACTATCCTATGCTTGTGTCATCCCTCCATCTTACATGTCTTCCATTACCTACAGATTGGGACAGTTTCATTTTTTGATGTGCATTTAATAAACCGACTGAATGCCAACTTTCAGCCTCATAAATGAAATAATTGTAAATGTTCCTAGCTTCATTGTTATTGTCATGCCTCATTTGAGCCAGCAGAGGGAGTTGATGAGTCATGGAGCAAAATAAGTTCACCTGATAGACGCTTTGTTTATAACATTTAACTCTGTGTACACATAATGTAGATACGTTTACAGTTACTTAAAGCAAAAGTTTAGATCTTTTAAAATACAGTCCTATGGAAACAATATAAGCAAATAATGTTTGTGTATTTTCCTGGCACATTTATTTCTATACCACAATTAAGTTATGTTATCCTAAATTCTTATGAAAATGATATGTTCATGTATATTAAAAATATTTTATTTGCACATAACATCACATCTAAATGCCCTGAAACTGCCTTCTGTCTCTTTAAAGGGATCCATGAT
>JAUBOC010000019.1:15216872-15229233 GCA_032275365.1 Anablepsoides cearensis | reverse complement strand
CACATCAGAGGCATCAGGGGTTAAGTGTCTTGCCCAAGGACACAACAACTGGACAGCTGGACGGGGGATCGAACCGGTGACCTTTCGGCTCCAGGACGACTCCCCTAACCACTCTGCCACAGCCGCCCCATTATGATTGAAATTGTTGTAAAATAGCAGAAATCCACTTATTGCCTCGTCACTTTGTTCAGATTTCTCAAAACCAATGTCATTCAAGGAATTGTCTACAGTAGGTAAGATATTTACTGTTCATAACCAGTTATTAAAGATTATGATTTTATTCATTAGATGTCTTTCCAAAGGTGGTATTTAATGGCATGCTAAAATAGGTAAATATCAATATCAGTAACATTTGCCTCAAACATACTGTATCTGCACACAATTAATAATGCTTTGGGTTTAAAGTTTAACCAGCAGATAGGAGTAACACATTTAACTGAGAAGATCTACAAACACCCAAATACATTGAGAGGTTAGTCTGCATGAATACAAGGAACAGAAAGCCACTGGGGAGGAAGTGAAAAGAGAGCTCTTTTATTAAAACAATGATGTAGTGGAAAAAAAAATGTGAAAATACGTGTTGATATATATATAAAGGACCAGACGAAAAGACGTCTATCATTTGTAACAACAAATCAAAAAAGTTAAAACAAACTTGTGGAAAACTAAACCACCTGGAGTTATTCTACAATATTCACAAAAACAATAGTGCAAAGTTTTTTGATAAGTTTGTAAAAAACATTTAACAGTTACACATCAGGAGTGTAAGGTGAGGATCCTTTAGAGCACAGAACAGAATAAGGCCAAATCATCTCACCAAGAAAGCAGCAATTCATTTTTGTAGTGCAGTTTTCTCAAATACTTTTTTTTGTTCACAAGTGTTTACATGAATGCATTAGATGCAAAAAGAAAAATACAGCTCAGTCTGTTTTAATGCCAAAGGATGCGGCTGTCCTGCCGCTGAAGTCTCTCAAACACTCCGTATGGAATACACTGGTTCCACATCCTGCAACCAAATCAGACAAATCCAGTTACAAAAATGAAAAACATACATAAAACAATCATAGTGTTAAAGTGCTGTGTGTTCACGTAAGACAGCTCACCTTAATGTCTTAATCTTTTTACAACTTCTCAAACTGGCTCCTAAACTCTGAGCGCCGACATCCGTCATCTTGTTATATTTAATGCTGTTGAGGAGTCAGGCAGAAACAACATGAAAAGTGTTTTTTTTACAGTCCCTAGTGAGCATCAAATACAACAGGAAGTACAGAATTATTCATGCCTGCCTTGTAAACACAAGCTCATAGACTTGTAGTTCCTCTATTAAAATAGGTGTTTATTGTGAATGAAGATTTCTTGTGGCTTAAGTTTTAACAACACTTAAACAAACAAACCCAATTCTCAAATAGTTGGGTCACCAAAAAGGTGAAAAAAAAGTTTTATGTTTATGATTTTCCACGGTGAATACAATATGGGTTTAATTATGTTTGAATGTGATTTTAACGGATTGATATTTCTGTTTCTGCGATGCAAACAGGACGATCTAAAAGGAGATCCAGGAAACTCACTCGAGCTCGGTTAGAGAGGCCATGTGAGGAAGAACTGCTGCCAAACTCTCTGCCCCTTCGTCTGAAATCACATTACTGTAAAGGCTGGAGAGGAGAAAGAGGGAAGTGAGATTAGGGGGTTTTAAAGTAAGAAGCCATTTATAGTTTTTGTTTGGGGTGTATGTATGTGTGTGTGTGTGTGTTGTATAGAATTCGAACCTTAAACAGTGCAGTTTGGGCAGGTCCTTCAGTGAGGGAGCTAGTTTCTTCACTCCTTCGTCTCCGATACAATTCTGTGACAGACTGTAAACAAGGAGAAAACACACAAAAAATAAATAATAAAATAGAATAAAGTAAACACTAAGGTTTCAGTGGTGGCAATAGTTCCACTAATCTGCTAATAGTGGACCAAGCTTCTCATTTAGCAGATTAGCTTTTTTGCTAACTTTACAAGCTGATTAGCTTCCGCTGAAGGTTTCACCAATTTTAGGTCCACTAAAAGATTCACAGTTGTTAAACTTCTATGTTTATGCCATTTATCTTGAATTAAATAAAAACTATCCCTTCTTTCAAGAAGTGCTTGACATGTTAAGCACCACGTGTAGCATGTAGCATCTTTAGCAAACTTCAAACTAAGAGCATCAAAAAGAAACAAACTAACATTTAACAATTTTAAATTACGAATAAAAACCTGACCATGTATCAAATATGGTAGAGAAAGTATTTGCTATTTAACGTTTGACTAACTTCAAATGATATAAAAATAAACTTTGATCAAAGAAATGCTTTTATTCTGAAAGGGGTGTATGGAAGTATCAAAAGTTAGACAGGGCGATAACTCTGGTTTGGATTGGCTGATTTGCCACAGATGATCCCAACTACCTTCAAATTAATCCAATAGAAAACTAACAAAAGATTTGTGACAGTCCACCCGTTTTCTTAGCGGTTAGTGTTAAGCTTCCACTAACTTTTTATCTGTTTAGCAGTTTAGCATTAGCGGAACAAAGACTCTTGTTTAGTGGATTAGAGGTTAGTGAACCTAACTTTTTGGTTAGCTGTGTACTCACTTCAGTATCTCCAGACAGCCGAGGGACACTAATGCAGTCGCCAATTTCTCCGCTCCCTTGTCCCCGATCTTACTCTTCTCTAAACTGAAACAAAAGTAAGAAAGAAACCATTAGAACTGATCTCATCAGTGCAGATGTTTCAGTTTTAAGTGACACATTAGAAATGGAAATATTTCTTCTCACTCACTCAAGGTGCTGCAGGTTTTGTAGGCCTGGCAGAAGGGCCCAGAACTTGGGAAGAGCCAGGGGACCATTTTCTGGACCAAGCCTGCAGGAACAGACAGGATCATGAACAGATGCTAGAATGGCACCACTCCAATGGCAGCTTATTTTAGCCCCCTCTTTTTAGCTTATCACCCTTTATTTTACACAACATCAAATTTCAGAGTTACTCACTCAAATTCCAACTTGTACAGCTCTTTGACTGCCGGCACCCCCTCTGCTAGGATGGAATCTGATTGGCTGGAGCTGCAAACGAGCACAAATACTCATTGCAGCCATGTATTACACAGAACTAAAGCAAATCTGACTGTGCACTCTCCGACTCTTACCTCTCTGACAGCCTCTTGTGCACATGTATGTTCACCAGCTTTTCCAGGTGTTCGATGTGGCACACCTGTGTGGCCTTAAGAGGGTGGATCTTGAACTTGGACACGGCACCTTGTAGAAGTCCTTTTTCGTCACTCTGCTCCAGCTGCTCCCAAAGGGTGATGACATCGGCGATGCAAGCCCTAAGGAGCAACGCAAACTTGGTTTTCAGGAACTTTTATGCAGGATTAATAAAGCGTAAGGCTCCTCATTTTAATCAGTGATTAGATTCAATGAGATTTCCAAAACTTACATTAAAAGCTCTAAGTTTGACAGCGTTAAAAGCAGAAATATGGACTTAAAAGCTCCACATACACACAACGAGCTAAGTTAAATAAGCTAAGAGCCTAAACATAAATGTGATCATTCAGGTTTTTTCAACCTTACTGAACATTACTGTTTAACTAATACCCTAAATCACTTGTCAAATTCAAGGCCCGCCATGGCATTTTCTGTGGCCTGCAAGAGCTTCAAAGATGTATTAATGTCTTAAAATTAGCATGTGCTGCTTTAAAGCCAGGATTGACCATAAACTACATTTGCCATAATGCACTGCTGATTATTTTATCGTCAAAATGATACCATCCCACCACTACGTGGAGGTGCACAGGGTTCAAAAGAAGGCGGTAGCCATTAACTGGTGTAATTCACTGTGTAAAATCTCTATGTCATGACATTATTGACCATTACGTTTGTTGTGGCCCAGTTGTACTGGTCGTAAATTTAAACTGGAACACCCCTCCTGTGGGAATTCCCTGTCAAACAGTGGGAGAATCCAGAATTCAAGACGGCAGCTACTCACCACAACTCAGCAGTGAGTAAAATTCTTTTACTTTTAATAGTATTTCTGAATTTATAGGACATTTAGTCAGTCATACACATTGTACCTTTAGTGTTTACGATGACATGCTACAATGCTGTTTCTATGAACAAACTAAAGTACGACGCAGAGCTCAGTTATTGTTTATTGGCGGCGCTCAGCCGTAGCAATGAGACAAGGTACAGGATGTTTCCTGTTTAGTCAAAGTTAAACACGAAACATCAGAGTTGAAACTGCCCTTTGAGGGCCACCATAATGCACATGTGCTCTTAATTATTGAGAGAAAACAACTCATTTCCTTAGGCTGCAATATTTAAATGATAGAGCCGATGTCATGTGGATGTTACTTTGACATTGTCCCCCACCTACATGTTTTTAAAGACAGACAGCTGTCTGTGCCAACAGCACAACTCTACTCTAATGTAAGGTAAAACTGTATTCCATGTATGTTTTCCACTGTTAATTATGCAAAAGTACATTATGGTTGATGAGAACAGATTCAGAAGTTTGTTCAGAGGCACATCTGATCAGGCTGAAGCAACCAGGATGCCTTCAGTAAATGGGTTTATTTGAACACATTTGTGATCCTTGAAAATGTTTTTTAGTTTTACAGATAGCGAACAAGCTAGATAAATATACAGTATATATACCCTATAATCAAGCTACTTTTTAAATTACTCTTACTCTAAATTGGTATTATAAGATCATTTTGTTGCCAAGCTGAGTTTTACCTGTACGTTTTGATGTTGTTGAGGCTCGTCAAAGCTCTAAGTCCAGAAATCCATATCCCCGAGTCCTCCAGATCCAAGCAGAAGCTTTTACCTTCAGCTCCGCCCCGTTCGAGAGCATTCCGCACAGTGAACACATTGGGCGGGCTGAGGGAAACTCCACAAAATGTCAGGAATTCTGGCAGATTTGCTGCCAGATGGCTCAACATTGTGCTGGTGGGACTTCCACCGCCCACTTCATGTGTAGAACTTGCTTCATAGACATAGTTGCATGCCTCCAGGACTTGAGCCGGGCTCAGTTCACTGTAGGAAAGACTTTCTATGTGTTTTGTGGCCAATGTCTGCTTGCTGACCACCATGTCTCTGAAAACTGTCTCTGTGTATGAATGGAGCCTCTGCAGTTCTGTCTGGTTGTGGAACAGTAGGCCCACGGCGAATCGTTGAGTGAGCTCAAGCTCCTCCCGTTTAGGTTTCCGTCGGCCTTTGACTGTGGTCTGGAAAGGGAGGGTCTGGAGAAAGGAGCGATCGGGGACAGCCCTGGGAAAAACCAGCAGAGGAGTGGGTCAGGAAATTACAGAAACAGGAAAAGACGTTTCATTGTTTTTATGCCAACAACACACACACACACACATATGCACAGAGAAATTCTTTTTACCTTGACATAGACAAATGGACAGCAGCTATATAACTCTGAAGAAAAGGATTGGCCCAAAATAAGATGCTGTCATCACAATCTTCAACGTGGTTAACCTCTTCTCCGTTTTCTTTACTTTCTCCTTCCTCCTCACTTTCTGTTTTGCTCGTGTCCTCTCGCCCTCCTCCCTCCCCATCATCTCTCATGACGGTCTTCCTCAGGCGCTGAGAAAGCAGCAGCCCCAACCTGAGGCCGAACGCCTTGAGTTTGGCAGATACGGCTCTTCCTGCCGGAATGATGGAGGCATTGGATTTGACTCCCTCCCAGGCCAAAGAGCTCAACTGGAACAGCAACTCTTTGTCTTCTTTTCTTTTTGCGTCCTCTACAACATTCTCCTCGTCCACTTTCTCTTGATGTCCCTCCTGTCCCTTTGCATTCCTCGCCTTCTGGGAGCGACGGGCACTCTGACGCACTCCTCTGGACTTCTTTGGATTATTTTTGCAACCCTTCCTCGCTTGAGAATCGTTTGGGGTTTCTGTTGGGGCTTCATGTGCAGATTGCTCTTGAGTTTCAATGGGCAACTGCGTGCTTCCTCTGTCTTTTTCCAGTTTTAGACATAAGACCTCATGACAGAGCCCGGTTATAGTTCTTGGTAAGACCCCTGAAGTTTTGGACTGCTCCAGAACCATGCACACCAAGTGACAGAGTCCAGGGTTCCAGCAGAGGAGTTTCAGATAGCTGCTAGCTTTTAGGCAGTCCACAGCAGATTCCCTGAGCGTAGGATCCGTGAAGTACTTGGACAAGTATGTCTCCGCATTTGTTGGACTGAAACCACACACCTCCAGGAGGCTGTCTGTGCGTCGCAGTAGCTGTGTGGCGGTACCTCTCGACCGTGTGGCGAGCAGAAGCGTGCACCCAGGAAGTAATACCCTTTGGAGGATGCCAGAAAAGAGCTGCTTGACTGTGAAGCTCTGCGCCTTGCCGTCTCTCTGCAGTGACGCTACCAAGTCTTTTTCCAGAGTCTGGAGCAGTGTTTCGTAGTCCCGCAACTCATCAAACCCGTCAAAAATGATAAGCACCCGTTTCTGGGCTGCAACTATTTGCGCATATACTTCCCCAGAGTCTGTGTAGGGGGAAGCGAAGGAGGAAAGGTTGAGCAGGAGCGTTTGAAGGCTATAGGCTGGCTCCGCCAAAGTGAGCTTTTTGCCATCTAATAAGAAAACAAAATCAAACTGGGGGATGTAGTCTTTAGACCAATCAAAACACAACTTCTTGATCAGCGTGGTTTTCCCCATGCCCAAATTTCCAAACAGCAAAATGTAGCGTTTGTTACATTTGTCCCTGTTTAGGCTTTGGAAGATCTGAAAAAGATGCATATGTAGAAACGTTTGAACATTTTGAAAAAAAGGCAAAACCAGTTTGAATTTTTACCAAATCCTTCGAAATTATATGAAATAACACAGACACTCTTACCTGACTTTGTTCCACTGAGCTTTTTTGGCGATCTATATCCCCAATGACAATAAGTTCCTTGTCCAGACTTTTGGTTGTGTTTTTTCCCGAGTGAATAATCTCTCTCCTGCTCACTTGCACATCTACGTAATGATCGTTCAGGCTCAGACCTTCCTCCATAGCTTGGCAGGTTTCAGCCATGTGGGCCTTGTATTGCTGAATATAGTCTTTTACACCCTCTGAGAGACAGAAACATGTAAATACCAGACTGCATCTTCACAACATGTAAGGAAACTTTGAAAAAAATGGTAATAAACTGGAAAAAAAAAGAAGTCATGAAGCTTCCAGTGACTTACGTGGAATTTCAACCACAGGGGGGGACTTTGGTGATTCCTTACAGGGAGACACTTCTGAAATTCAACAAGATGTATCTGTTTCACAGATGTATTTTTTTCCACAGATACCCTCATGAATGATGTAATGACAAAGATTGTGATGCCTACCAGTCTTGGGGGATGGAGGTGGGGACACGGCTTTGCTGGTCATATCTGACAGAGAACCAGGCGGGAAAGAACTCATCAAAACAGGTGCTATGGCGCCGTTCACTGCAAATACAAAAGAAGAAAAATATCAACTTAAGGGGTGAAGGACTCACATCCTGAGGATTTAACACATAAATGTACATAAAAAAGTTTGATTAAAACAAGAAACTCACCTGGAGAGAGTGGGGGCACCTGGCGTTTACAGGGTGGTGGGGTAGCAGGAACTAAATTACAAAGAGGATAAAAGAACATATTATTGATGCTGTCCATGAACGATAATTAAGACTGAAATAAAAATCCACACAAATGTCACACAGCATAAATAAAAAGGTGAAAACAGGTGGGATACAGACAAAATTTTTAAATAATACCAAATCATTTAAAAAGTTTCCTCTAACTCCAGTCAAACTACTGCTCAGTACTAGACTCAAACTGGGTGAAACACTGTTTATAATCAAAAATCAGGCAATTTATTTATTTATGGAGAAAAAAGAAGACCGAGGATTGAGCCCTGAAGGACCCCGATGTAAAATTCACCTATGATGTATGTTGGTGTAGCTGTCATGTTGGGGAGTGGAAGCCCAATGATAGGAGGTGGAGGAGAGGACAACTGGACCACCTGGTATCCTGAGTTCTCTGGCAGAGTAATGAACTGGATGGGGATGGGAGCAGCCGGCGGTGATGGATAGACCTGAAGCAGGGGTGGTGTGGCGGGGAGCTCCCTCGCTGGCTCTGGAGTTAGCGCAGATACTGCGTCAGCACCTGCATCACACCATTAACATTGTCTTCAAACTACATAGAATTATTTTACTGTGTATTTATTGATTTTGTGGCTAGCCGTGTCATCGTGAATATTTAACTATTTCATGATGAATTTGTTTTTTTAATTTTGTCACTTTTAACCCTCTGTAAATATGTTTTAATCATAGTTAACCCGGCTAAGTTGTTTTTGTGCTACAGCTACCCAACCGATTACAGCTACCTTTTTAAAGGATCAAGAACAAATCATTGTAACACAAGCAAATGTCAACAAAGGTTTGAAAATGATCATCACGCCAGACTGCGAGCACCAAAATAATGTTAAGGAAGTTGAATGATGTGCGAGTTCTTCTTTTGACTTATCACCATGACATTTAACATTATCGTTCAAAACAATACTTCCTCTTTTTTTGGGGGGGGGTCTACATTTTAAACCAACAAAAGGAACTAAATCAAGTATCACCAAGTGGAGTTGCTTTCCCCCATAATTATCAGTACAGCAGTACCATGTGACCCACCTGTTCTGTGGTGACTTGTATTTCCTCTCTGATATTAGCAGAGTGTGGATGTTTTGCTTTTTGATACAATCATCACTGTGGATGGATGGTTTACTAAAATCTAGAGTGTTCTCAATAAAATGTCATCACCTTTCACCACAAATAACCGAAACTCACCTGGAGTGATGGGCGGCTCACCATTTGCCTCTGGGATGACTGGTTGTTCTAAAAAAAAAACAAAAAAAAAAACTGTATTAAGCCATCAAATCACCCATCATATGTATTTCGGCTTCATCACCTAACTAATCCTGAAGAACTGCTTCCTGTAAATGTTTTATTTCAAGGGCAAACAAATCATTTTATGTGACGTAGATGGCTCTTTCAACATCAACTCTGCAATGGCAAACTGAAAGTTACGCATAGGTTTATAATTAACATTTGCACAAACTGCTATTAATAAAGTTATAAGGCTGATAATGCACGAGAAGGGGAACAACATTGGTATCAAACTGATAAATGAGCAATCAAGGGTGACGACAACAAATAAAACAAATATGGTTGTCATCTGAGTAACTTGACCAATAAAATGATCCAATAACCTGGACTCTGTATTGTTATGACTGACTGTAATAATGATCAAATGGACTGCAGTTAAATACTACGAAAAAGTTTCATAACCACCAAGGCAATGTGGAGCTCATTTCTTTCACCTGTGTTGCACATTTAAAGAGGTACTCTTATTTTTCAAGTGGTGTTCTGTTTAGTTATCTAGTTATCAGTAGTGATCAGTCACAGCGCTCAGATGAAGAGAAGAGCTGATTTATTTCCTCCATGTGGCCCGTTTCTACTATTTTTCAGGCATAAAGATAAAATGTTTTGCTAATGTAGAGTTCTTTTCCCAATGGTATGTCATTTTTGAGAATTGTTTTATAAGACTTACAGTCAAAACCAGGCCCAATTAGCTAGCTTGAACGAAAACTTTCTCCTGTGACCAATTACATCAAAATAAAGACTTTTGTCAAATTTACCCAAGCACAAATTCCAGCATTTTAAGCTATATTTTGACACCTGGAGTACCATCATTTCCATCATCGTGATGAATTACAGAGATATAGCTTGATTTGACTTCCTAATCAGGATAACGCAGTGATATTTGGTCTGAATCCTATTTTTAGGTTATTTTAATGATATTTTAATTCCAGAAGTCATTTCCAGCTGGAAAGAAATAAAAGATTTGCTAGTGTGCAGGGAAAATGTAAAAACAAAAAAAGAAAAATTAAGGCTTTTCTGCTCTGAATCATGTTTTTAATAGCCACTGCAAAAAAAGGGCTTAAAAATTCTTTAAGACAATATTCTAAACATTTCATTTAAATGACCTGCAGAAATATTTATTCATTAAATTTTCACAAAATGCAATTGTTGATAACATTTTAACCAAAGCACTAAAGTGGCCTATTTTATACTACTTTGAGACCTCACCCTCAGTTCGATATGATTGGACACCTTTATGTTTGCTTTTTATAATTGATGTCACAGCCGTTAATAACTAATAACATTTACCTGACAGAACATCACTTTAAAAAAAATATAACATTTTTAATATTGTGCAAATAAGTTACCTGTTACTTTTGCCCTTTTTGCGGTGGGATTATTTTTGTTGAGGTGAGAAACTGGAGAAGACAAAATTCATTTGCAAACAAATCAACACAATGGATTAATTTCTTGAAATGAAAAGAACGTTTGGACTGTTAAGTCCTTTACAGAGCTGGGTTTATACCTCTCCGTCTTTTTCTCCTATTCTTTGGTTGTTTGATCGTCTGTGACTCATGGTGGGGGATGGGTGAAGCAGGGATAGGTAAATCAGAGACCTTGAATGGTGGTGGAGTCTCACCTGTGGTGCACAGAAGAGGAAGTTAAGCATCTGGCAGACAGAAAAACTAGAAATAAAAATGTTTCACTAACAAGATGAGTTTCTTACAATCGTTAAGGAGGTCTTCAAAACAACCAAACTTGCAGAACTCATCTAGATTTAAATAAGGAGGGCCAAAGAAGGGATTACACTCATTTTTGAATGTTTTATGTAAAACATCCTCTTAGTTGATTTTAGACAGAAAAAGCTAGGTTTAGATATTCAAATTTTAATTAACAGTTAAGAGAGTCAACTAATGGTTTACACATTCCTCAAGATATTTAGCTTAAACTTACCGAAGCAGTCATCATTCAACAATTCACTTAGATCCTCTGAAACACACAAAAGTAAACATCATCATGTAATGTTACTACTTTTATGTGGTAAGACAATTAAGGTGTTTATGGCATAGCTGTGTTTCCCAACTTCACAGGATTTTTTTTTTAAGATCTAGTGGCACATACCTTGTAACAAGCCAGGAATAATGAAGTCCTTGTCAAACTCCTGCATCTTGGCATCTGACAACCAACAGAAACGCAGAGTCAAAAACAGAACAAGGACTTTAAAAGTGATAGTAACCAATAAATACCATGCCAAAGTTGTCTGAGCACTGATGAGCAAGGTTAGGATTTGTCATTCATGGTATAGTATTTTTTTTATTATCAAGCGTTGCACATTGTCTCTTTTATTGCATTGCCCCATTTTATTATTCTCTTAGTGCATTTAAATGCTGAAGCTGGTTTCAGAGTAAATCTTTGTATTATTTACTCTATCTACAGCATTATTTGTATACAAAAAGGCACCCAGAGAAATACTTTTTACAGCTACAAGAAAGAAGGTCACAGGAAATCTTGCTAACTCAAACCACTGCTCTGAAAGATTTAGGATGATTCACCTGACTGAAAACCTCAATAACCGACCTTCACTGTTCAAAAGAATGAGCCAGCACAGACGAGCAACATCTACAGGCCAGTATTCTGCAGTTTACACTCAACTACAGGCCAGTTGTTACTCTTTCAGGGATGAAGATGTTGTCATCCTTGATAGAGAGGAATGTTGGTTTGAAAGAGGAGTAAAGGAAGTCATTTTTGAGAAGAAAAACCATCCACCATTAAACAGAGGTGGAGGCCTTTGTGTCCAGTTGTCCTCCTCCTACAATGCTGTTATTGCAAGTATGACTCAGTCCCCTGTGAGCAAAAGGTGTGAATCAGGGTCCCAACGATAGTCAAATGATGGAGCACACGACCCTCTATGAACAACTGAGTTAATCAAGGCACTTATAACCTATAGTTATGCTGATGGCCTACCTGTGACCAACCTGTTTGTCCACCATGTGGAGGCAGTGCTTATAAGGCTAAGTTTACATGAAACTCCTCAGACTAAAGAAGTCTCTCGGAGGAGAGACGAAACGTTTCGTTAAAGAAGAACCCGTCCAGAGGACTTATTTTTCTTTTTGAACAGACCTTCGGATTTCCTGTCAAAAAGTAAACTGGGCACGTTAACGGTTAATCTCGCATTAACGCAGCCGACAATTAACGGTGATAATTTTTTAAACGCGCGTTAATGCAGTTTCTTTATATTTCTCCGTCTGATCTCTGTTCTCTGGGCTGCCGATGGAAACACACACACACAGACACACACAAACGCAGCGGTTGCTGCAGGGAGGCGGGATCTTGATCCCTATTGGCTTAGACACCCATCATCGTGCGTCTCATCCAATGAGAGCCTTTGTTGTGCAGCGTGCAGCCGGGGAGGAAACATGCGTGCAGTCGCCGAATTCTTCAGGACATTTTTTTATTTTAAAACTTTTCCCAACAG
>JAUBOC010000019.1:15205252-15216772 GCA_032275365.1 Anablepsoides cearensis | reverse complement strand
ACAGGCCTCTCTCCTCTTTTTAAGTGGGAGAACTTGCACAATTGGTGACTGACTAAATACTTATTTTCCCCACTGTAGACAAGCACATTAAAGGTAAAGGTTATAAGACCACCTCCAAGCAGCTTGATGTTTTTGTGACCACAGTTGCACATATTCAGAAATTTCCAGAAAGATCCATGGGACTGTAGCCAACCTCCCTGTGGCCGCAGGAGGAAAATTGATGACAAATCAAAGAGGCGGATAATACAAATGGTAACAAAAGAGCCCAGAAAGACTTCTAAAAAGATTAAAGGTGAACATCAGTGTCAGATCGCACCATCCGTCATTGTTTAAGCCAAAGTGGACTAAAAGGGAAATGACCAAGGAGGACACCAAATCATAAAAAAGCCAGAATGTAGTTTGCCAAACTACATGATGACAAGCCACAAAGCTGGGAGAATGTCCTAGGGACAGATGAGAGAAAAAAGGAACTTTTTGGCAAGGCACATCAGCTCTATGTTCACAGAGGGAAAAATTAAGCATTTCAAGAAAAGAACACTGTCCCAACTGTGAAACATGGAGGAGGCTCTGTCATGTTCTGGGGCTGTTTTGCTGCATCTGGCACAGGGTGCCTTGAATCTGTGCAGGGTACAATGAAATCTCAAGACTATCAAGGGATTCTATAGACAAATGTGCTGCCCAGTGTCAGAAACCTTGGTCTCAGTCTCAGGCAATTGGTCTTTTAACATGATAATGACCCAAAACACAGCTAAAAACACCAAAGAATGGCTACCAGGAAAACATTGGACTATTCTGAAGTGGAGTGATTACCTAAGTCCTACTGAGCATCTTTGGAAACATGCCGTCTGGAAAAAGCACCCTTCAAACCTGAGGCAACAGGAGCAGTTTGCTCATGAGGAGTGGAACAAAATACCAGCTGAGTGGAACAGAAGTCTCATTGACAGTTACAGGAATCATTTGATTGCAGTGATTGCCTCAAAAGGTTTGCAACAAAATATTAAGTTAAGGGTACCATCATTTCTGTTCAGGCCTGTTTCATGAGTTTTATAAAAAAAAATTATTCTGTTAAAGCATGGTTGAAAAGCAATGTCTGATTTTCATTTGATCATTTTCATACATTTTTCTTTATTATTACTTTTTTTCAGATTCTAGTCATTTCTGTGACCTCTGTGATATTTTCTTTCATTAAATGAGAGTTTACCAACAATTTTGTCCACGTGTTTACATGCATGCAATATGCATGGGTGATGTCACCGTCATCAGTACTTTTACTACCTAACCATATCATAGTAAAACCCACGAATCACATCAGAAGTCAAAGAATGGATGAGATTTTGGAAGGGATCATTCAGATCAGGGTACCAATTAGACTTCAGGTTGACAAGAACTGACCTTTCCTGAGCCATCAAGAAACAAAGACATCATAAATGGAGGTCACCATTGATGCCTCCTTTCAGGACAGGCTAAATCTCTGTGCTCAGACTTGGAAACCTCACTCTGGAACTAGATTTTGGATTTCTTGTCAGAAACACATAAATATGTAGATGTTGGTAGTAAGACATCACACAGTCTAGTTAAATGAATGCAGGAGCCCTTCAGGGATGTGTACTCAGTCCTTTTCACTTTACTCTGATACTATACTGCTGAAGTTGAATGGATAAGGAAAACTGCAACATGTCATAAGAAAAAAACTCCTATTTCACCAATTCCAAAGGAAATAAACTAGAAGAAAGCGCCTTGCATTCCTGTGGATTGTTTAATCTTGAGCTATCTTGTAAAAGATGTCATTCCACAAAATGTGCAACAACTTCCTTCCTCAGAAAATAAGCCTGGAGAAGTCTCAGCAGAATACAAAAATACTTTTAACTGTGTAATGTGCTGTGGATAAAAATAACTAGCATCTGCAGCTGATATAAAAGAATGGTGAATAGGAGACAAGATCATCTTCAGAGGTCTAGGTATTAAAAGGTAACACACTGGGCTGCGTGTGTTTGTGATAACTGTGTGAGTCCTTTAAACCATGGGTTGAACTGGGGAAAATAACAACCACACAAACAGCAAAATTAGGGAAGAAGAAAGTAAAGGGCATGCGGGTCTTGTGGCTTAACTTGCACTGTTCCGTTTTTTCGTGCACATCTGTCTAAATTGGACTGAAATGCTGTCTGCACACATTTTCTCACCAAGTTAAAAAGTTTATTGTTGCAGGCATGAATGAACTCTACTGTCCTTCCTGCAACGTTTAAACAACAGACCCAAGTGTCAGTAAAGTTAATATTTACAACCTTGTCGAGGTAAATGAGAATTAGTCAGTGTTTTTGTGTAGCTGTGTCTGTATATTTGTGTTCGTCACTGACCTTGCATTTGGGACACACAAATCCGCTCATGTTCTCCACCACTCCGATGATTGGCAGCTTAACCTTCTGACAGAATCGGATTTCCTTTCGCACATCTTGCAATGACACCTCCTGAAAAATGTGAGAAAATGTGTCAAAAAAAAAAGAATGAAAAAGGTTTAATGGGGGGAGAGGGGGTACAGGAAATAACAGGTGATGAAAGTGCATTAAACTAAACAGTTTTTATGTATGTGCTAAAATAGTTAACTGTATGAAAAAAAAACTTTGAGAAGAGCTGATTAATGCATTGTCACATAAGAATTTAGGTTGGGTCAGGTTATTTACAGCTTGGTGTGCGCCTGGTTATGGTTACATGATGAATCGTGGAAGGAGGAAGTGTTTTGGCTGAAGCCTAATGTCACAAGATCAAACCAAAACTATCAGGAAATAATAAGTTTAAATAGTTTCTCATAGTGGACGGTGGAAATTCTTTTTGGGAACACAAAGAATAAATCTAAAGCAGCGTCTACTTGTTTATACAGGGTTCCAGAGTTCAATTTAAGATGTTTTAAGACCAATTTAATGTCACTTGAAATGAAATTTAACACCAACTTCACAATAAACACAGATAAAAACGAAACCCGGTTGTTGATAGTTCTACCCAAATGTTTATTTCAACACAAAACAGCTACCTAAAAAGGGATTCAATATTTTTTTAGAAAATAAATGTTACCAATTATTTTATTATTTGAGATTAATTTCAATCATCCCAGTTACAGTTTGTTACGTTTTAAAGACCTATGAAAGAGTAATTTAAGACATTTTAAGGCCTCACTTTTGGAAGGATGAATTTAATTTGAGACTTTTAAGGAGCACTGTTATAATCTGGAACATGAAGACTGTTTAAACAATAATCTTAGGTCAACAGAAATGAGTTTACTGAATATATCCAGGGACCACAACAAAGAGGGATCAAAGGAGCAGTACAATGGGAAAAGTAGAAGATCATAAATATAAAACCATAAACATTGTGTTTGAACAATTAGTAATGATTTAAAAAAAAAACTAGTTTTCCTGAATAAGGACAACAGGTCTAAGTTAAACAGAATAAAATATAATGCTCTTATATCAGAAAGCTGGATTTCAGTGGGTTATAAATGTTATTTGTTTTATAAACACAAACTTATCAAAGAGAACAGATTTCAATACGTCCCTGCTGTTCTCAATTAATAACGATTAAATAGAACAAAGTAGATGTAAATGAAATTGTATTTTTAGGTTGAATATTTTCAACTAACTTGTTTTATTTTGCGATTACTGAATATTCACTTAGGCGAACTCTGGCTTTGTTGCAACTGTAAAGATAACAGTCATTGTTTTCTTGGGTCAAAAAGCTGAATTGTGAATATTCTGATTGTGTCACAAAAAAGTAGAAATAGTGATTGGGTCGAGAGAAGAGGTTTATAAGAATACATAATACATCAACAGCTTTTTCTTACTGCCTGTTACAGATGTGGTTAAATATAAAGTTATAAGATACAAATAAACCATCAAATAAACAAGTGCAATTTGTTGTATTTAATATTGTCTAAATATGTTTAAATGTTTAAATATGCTACAAATACATTTGATTTGAGATTAGATGCAGTGAAAGTATATGCAGCACGCACACAACCTTTAAAGATGGAATTTCCCTTTACAGTTCCTTTTATTAGTAAGTGTCTGTTACTGCCATATGTGTTCAAAACACACAGCAGTTATTAAGCTTGTGGGTGTTTAGGTTTCTGAAACTCACAAGACTGAGAAAAAAACATTGGTTACAGCTGTTAACATTACTCTTTTAAACACCAACAAAAAGGAAAGTAAGGGTGTTGAGTTGTAATAAGCTGGTTCAGTAAAATGCAGTTCAGAAAAACCTAAAAGTCTAAAAGATGAATCTAAAACAGCCCATCAATGTTAATGTGCTAATCTGCTTATTTGGAGAACCAATAATTACTACAATTATATTGCACTTAATTCGAGGTATTTCACATGTAACACAATGACTCCCATAACAAAGCATGGTGGTGGCAGCATCATGCTGTGGGGAAGTCAAACCCCAGACCTTAAACTGAAAGAAGGTAACGCTGTGCACCTGTGGTGTGGTGATGATGACCGCTCCATCAACGTGAGTGGAGCTCAGGTACTGCACGACTGACAAGTGTTCATCTGAGGTGCCAGGCGGGGTGTCCACGATGAGGTAATCCAGCTCCCCCCAGTCAACGTCCCTTAAAAACTGTTTGATCATCCCTGGTTCAAGACAAATTCACACAAGTTGAAGTTTTCATTGAGAAACCATGAAGTAAGCATTGCACACACAAACGCACCATTTTTCTTGGGTCCTCTCCAGATCACCGCGTCATCAGGACTACTGAGCAGAAAGCCAATAGACATAACTGCCAGGTTGTCATCCACATACTGCAACACAAACACACACACACAAACACACACACAGGATAAAACAGGCTTTATTTGATTTTTCTGAATAATATAATAATTAACATGAAGCTCTGTTTGAAGTGACTCACCACAGGAGACCAGCCGGAGCCACTCTGATGAACCTACATGTGAAAGAGATGTGAGACACGATAGAAGAAATAGAAAAAGTGATCGATTTAGTTCTGTGACCAAAAACAATGTTTTTCTAAATTGAAGGAACATGAAATGATCTAAAATGGACAAAACAGAGAAATAATCCATGCCATACTTAAAAGGGGGCATATTATGTGTTTCTCAGGAATATATATTTAAATTCTATACCATAATAAAGTAACTGTCACCTTTAGTTTTTATTAAAATGCTGTTGATATGTTTAAACAGAAAATAAACTTGACTTCTTATCATATCTGTTTCCAAACATCTTGAAATTAGCCTCTGTCTCTTTAAGAACTTCCTTCTGCTTCTGTCCCATCCGTTTCAGCACAGGCAGGTGGGTGTGTGCTCTGTGATGAGGAAGCTCAGATTGGAGGCACAGCCCAAAAGGTGGTTCTAGACCCAACTGGTAGTTTTTGCTCCTCTGCCTGGCTGCCTCAGGTCATCACAGGATTTCTCAAACATGCATGAATGGGTCAAAGTAAGACTCCGGGCATGTTTTTGATGAGATAATATTATAACATGATATAAAACTTAAAAAAAGTTGACTTGACATGATATTGCCCCTTTAAAATATTACAAATGGTTCTCAGCATCAAATGTTTTTGACTAATTCTGTGAATGACGTACTTGTTCTCCTTCCAAACCCATGATCCTGGGAATAGATGGACCACAGATGTCCACATCCAGGAGGCCGACCTAAAAATGGGGAAATGGGGAAGAAAAGCCAGAGCTGGATCAGAACCAGTTATTTTTAAGAACCCCCTTTTCAATGCAATTCTTTTAATCTTTTTCAAAAATTCAGAAAACAACAGACAGAGGACCAAGCATTTACTGAAAGACATGTTTTAGGTGACATAAATACATAGCTTTGTCTATGTAAAACCAAACTGTTCAGCAGTTTTTGAAAAATCAATCAGGAATGACCTCCTGCACCAGTTTTAGTTCACCACTGGAACCGCTTTGGTAGAAAACCTTCAATATGTTTTGTCTTTGCAAATATTCAACTTTTGCAATTAGCAGCAAATCTAAATGCAGCACTGCAGCAAGTCAACAGATATCTCATCTCTGCCCAGATTTTTCCATATTCAAATGTAATCAAATAATACCAATGTCCTCATGTGAACAATAAAAGAATATATTTTAGTTTCAGATTCTGTCAAACTGAGCCTTAATTCCTATTTGAGGAGACAACGTCCCCAACTTTGGTTTTTGTCTTTAACCTCAATGGTCAACAAGCAGGAGATGGCAGTAAACAGAAGTAGGGAGACGGAGCTTGTATGGAGGTCAGAATGTAGGAATCATCTTAAAGATAAACTGTAGTTCTTGTTCAGACAGCGAGGCTGGAAACAGGACTGTAGTGTGAGACAATCTGCTGGGAGGACGTCACCATAAATAGATTGTTTTGTTTAGAAGGACTTTCAGCACTCGGAGCATTTTACAGCCAAGCTTCAGACTTGGTGTTTTGCATAAAGCAGTGAGGACCAGGTTTTAATCAGACAACGCATCAGATAAGAGGAATGGGGCGGATCAAGCTGCTACAAACATCCTCTCAGAAATTTACTAAATGAGCTCATCATTGTATCCACAGCTGGTCTGTCTACAGCACCAAAAGTTTTAACTGTTATTTTGGGTGTAACAGAGACTTCTTGTGAGGCAGAATAAAGAGGCTATTGTGGGAAAGCTCACATTTATGCAGGGTGTATCATAGTTACGTGAGTCAGTGGAATCAGTTATTTTCTCTTTCGATTTCTCTTGGCAAAACGTTTTGCCCACGGGCAGTTTTTAGCAAAGACAGACACAAAGAGGTGTTTAATCATGTTCAAAGAATCAAGCAAGAACGAATAAAATCTTGAAAACATTGGAGATTTTACTATCTTATCATTCTTCCTCAAACTCTGTGAGGAAAAGGTTACGCAAGTCATAACTTACAGGATCTCAGTGTTGCAAAAGGTGCTGTTATTTACAAACCAAACGAGGCGCTTCACATCCCGCCCGCCTCCAGCTTCCACACCAGTGTGTTGTACTTTGATAGAAAAGTTTATGACTAGAAACCTTTTATTTACAAATTAATTAAAAGATGTCAACAACAGACTTGTGCATCCAGCCTTACATGATGGAGCCAGAGTCTGACCCAACCCAGAGGAGAATGAGGACGTAAGTCAGTTCTTTTGCAAATACTGTGATGTAATAGTTCAGAAATCGTTATAGAGAATAGAGAAAACTGATTAGACTGAAAAATATGATCTCAAACAGAATATACAGATATCTACGCAGCACCGGGAGAAACTAAATTCCATTTCTTTGCTCCTGGAGATGCCAAGTACACAACAAAATGTATTAATAAGTGGATTCTGGATATGTCCAGTGTAAACATAAATAGGTAAACAACAATCAACATAAGATCTTTGTTAATAAAATAACAGAGCTGTAGTTGCTTTAGACAAACCTCATAAAAGCAAAATATACACCAAGTCCATTCTTGAAGTCACACAAAAGGCTGTTAATTTAGTTGAGATGTAGAAAGCTACTGTACTTTTTTCACGTCTACAGTGACCTCTAGTGGTTGATGTTATATAAGACATGCAGAAAGTAACAAAAAGCCCAAAGCTTTGAGGAAAAGACTGGTAGGGTAGAATTGGCCGACATTATTTGTGTTCATGTGTCTCTTGAATGGAAAATGACTGCAAATTAATAGAAAATGAATCATCTCTATGAAGAAATATGTCTGTCTGTGGTGCAGTTCATCTGTCAGCATAGTTGAATAAAGCATGTTATTGCAAATTAATTCTCATCACTACAGTTGTATTTATCCATCAATCACCAGGCGTGTGCATTTTACCCTCCGTGGCTGAGTGATTACCTGTGGAGACTTTCCTCTTTTTACTAAAGCAGAGATGTATTTTCATCTACAGAATATGGTTAGTTAAGAGAAGGGTCTTATCACTGTCCTCAACAAAACTTGGTTAATTTATAGCAGCATCAATCGTAGCCTCAAGATCAGCAGAATAAAACCTAGACTCAAACATGTACAATTGAAAGACTGTATCTCATCTCTTGCTCTCCGTGATCTTCGTCCTATCCTTCTTCCTCTCAGTTATATTTCTCAGGGAAAATGTCTGACAGACTCAGTGAAAACGCTTCAGAATCAATCTCACAATCTGTTGATTTGCACTCAGCGTGTTGATCAGAGAGACCCAGTATGTTGTCAGCACCTTGAATACACAAAATGTTGATTTTTTTTCTACAACCTCATGTCCAATGAAGTTGAGACTCTGTGTAAAACAATAATAATACTGTGATTTGCAAATCCTTTTAACCTATATTCAACTGAATACATTATAAAGACCAGATATTCGATGTTCAAACAGAAAAACTTTATTTGTCTTTGCAAATATTCACTCATTTGGAATTTGGTTGAAAAAAATTGAATATAGGTTGAAAAGGATTTTAACATTATCGTACCAATTTTTTTCTGTTTTATACAACATCCCCACTTCATTGGAATTGGGGTTGTAAGTAAATTGTATTTTTGTGAGATCCTTCATCACTCAGCGGTGCTTTTATTATTGTTGTATAGTTAATAGTGAAAAGAAACCCACATATGGACCGTCCATTTAGGGGATGATGAAACTTTGTTGCAAACAACATTCCCTAAACTTTAAAAAATAAAAATATACAATACACTTTCTGCAGCAAACAATTACCTCCTTAGTGTTGTCACTTGCCAGCGCGTGGGCCAGGTGGGCACTGAAGGTACTCTTCCCCACTCCTCCTTTTCCTGACAACACCAGGATCTTATGTTTGACCACTGATAGTTTTTCACCTATTTCTGCAATAGCTGAGAAAGAGGAGATGAAAGATGTCCAGTTTAAGGCACATTACATGTAGTTTATAATAATATTATTATTTATGTTTTAATGAAGGTTTTACCAGGGTCAGGGGCCTTTGTGGCTCCAGAGGCACACAGCTGCTGGTTAGGGCAGCCCTGGCATGATGCAGACTTTCCTGCTTGCTCACTTGCTGTACCTGGGCAGTCTGAAACAATCAAGTGCAACAATTAGAGTCCATGTTAGCATTATCAAACTTCTCAACTCTAAGCTTCACAACTGGCTTGTCAGGATATTTTTTCTGCATGTATAATTTTGAATTATTTGAATTAGTATTATTACAACTACAATTTGAAAATTTAAGTCACAGATATGCCAAGTTATTTTTTCTTAAACTTAGAAGCAGATTATACACCGAGGCTAGAAAAATAATTTAAAGATATGCCTATAGCAAATAGTTTGTATAACAAACGCAAAACAAATAGATGCTGAATGTTGAGGTCATCATGACTCAGCATTTTCTTCAGCGAGTAATGAAACAATTCATCACACAAATACATATACAGCTTTTTCTTCTTCATTTTAGTATCAAAATCTTAAAGGTTACTTAATAAAGTATTAATTTTACTGCAGCATTCAAAGCATTTTCTAGAATAATATCAAAACATCTCAACAGTGCTACAAATCAACAGAAATATAAGAATTATTTCACAGCGGACGCTGTGTCTCTTTGTTTAACTTTTTACAGTTATAAACACAACTTTTGTGCCTTTATCGTTATGTTCGGTACAGAGTCACTGACTCAAGTCTCATTCAAGTTTGTAAATGGAAACACATTCATGACGGTAGCAACTCTAAGCCGAAAATAAAGCAGCAACACGGCGACACTCGTCTAAAAATCACTGAAATACACTCCAGTGAATTAAAATTGTATGACATGTTAAACACAAAGTTGGCAATACATTCTTAATCAGCAAAATTCCTAAAAACATATGTTTTAAAACTCACGTTCCGGGACATTTTCCGGTACGTCCGCCATCTTTGTTTGTTTGGTGTCTCAGTGTAATCTTCCCCTTCAAAGGTTCCGCTATGAAAATAAACCTAAAGCATCTTTGACTATAATTAAAATTAACACTTATTTGCTACAAAACTAAAGCCAACACATCCCTCATGTCTACTTGTAGGCTTTGTAAGAAACAAATAGTTGTTTAACTAAAAATAAAATAAAGTAAAAAATAAAATAAAATAAAATAATAATAATAATAATAATAATAATAATAATAATAATAATAATAATAATAATAATAATAATAATAATAATAAATTTCCTAATATTTAATATATTTTTTTATAAAAAATAGAACATCTCATATATTTGGAGTAAATATTTAATTATGTGGACTCCAATGGTCATTAACATTAACAAGGGGCAGATACTATAAGAATTTTTTTTCTTCTCTCTGCCACCTTTCATTTAATTTTATTTGTATTTTCTTTTTTATTGTACATAAATTTTTGTTTTGTGAAATGAATAAAGTTTATAATACTAAAAAAATACTAATACTAACATCTCCAGTAGGCGGTGCTGTTAGTCAGGTTTACTTCAAGGAGTTTATATAGAATGATCTTCACGTCTATGGGTTTACTACAAAAAGTTGCCAAAAATAGTAAGGAAACGAAGACATACGTTGTAGAATTTCTGACTTTTTTATTTAATTGTAATTTCCGACTTTTATTGCTAGCCTAGAATACTAATGTAGTTACTGAGTAGATTCTTTGCTCAGAAAGCAGCAATTATTTAATATCAGTTTCATTAAAAGCTTGTTAGAAAGAATTATATGATGTGTCATCACTGTTAAATATTTTTTTGTCATTGGTTAGTTAGCAAATTATCTCATGAACCAGTAGATGGATTTTTATTGACATTCTTAGAAACCAATCATTGTTCTTCTGCAACTCATTAACGTTTAGGGTCATTTGTATTTTGTGTTACTGGATGCCCATTTGTATGCTTATACATTGATTAAATAAAGAAATTTACACTATTTTATACAGTACATGTCCCACATTGAAGTGAAATAGTTGGTGAGTCTGTGTCTCATTGTCTCTTTGTGTGTTTATGTCTGTACCTCACCCCCTCCAGCTGTTTGAACTGTCGAGACTGTGTAATGTGATATGTTCTTTGTGTGACTGTCGAACGTATTCACACAAACCAGCTTTGCTCTGTGCTCTCCCACGCTTTAAAACCTGTCGTCAACAACTTGATTTTCAGAATGCAACTTCATAAAATTTTATTCTTTTGTCTTGGTGCTTATTTTATTTTCACACAGATGCATTTTATTCAAGAAAAATATAAAATTTTGAAGTTGTAAGTGTATGAAAGACACATGATGTGGTTCTGTTGTATGAGCTGAAGCTGGATTTGAACTTGAAATTTTTCATTTGCATCTGCTTTTCCACACTTTTTAATAAAAACATAAGAAACTTAAACAATGAAATTTGAGACAAAATATGACACGATCTAACTGTTGTACTCAGTACTTGCCTCCTCTTGTTATGTTTATAGTTATATTTAATAGAAAAGAATACCATAAATTTAAAAATTTGTGCTTTTGAAAAATTTGGAGAGCTTGATTTACATATTAACCTTTTTATAGCAATATTTATTCTGTAGGACAAAACCCTGCAATCATCTGAAACAATGTAAAAAAAAAAAAAAAAAAATA
>JAUBOC010000019.1:15129953-15142544 GCA_032275365.1 Anablepsoides cearensis | reverse complement strand
TGGAATCCAAATGAGGAACTGGAATTGTTCAAATTCAAACGATGCCCAACCCTAGTTAAAAATAACCCTGTGAGAAATTCATATAAAAGTTCTAATAATATAATCGGGTAAAAATTCAGTATGCTCATTTAAATCATATAAACTGTCTCTTAAAATAATCGAAATCGAGAATCGTTAGGAATCGGAATCGGAATTGGAATCAGAATCGTTCAAATTCAAACGATGCCCAACCCTATTTGTGAAGGCAACCAGACAAGATGTGAAGACTCCAGTAACCCATGATGGACCACTCCAAGGATCATCAAATTGTGTCAAGAATTACTGAACTCACTAACATCTGCATCAGTCGTCCACAAACAGGTACATCCTGCTGTACGTCTAAATGACTGGCATCAGGCAGACAAAGGGTTCAGCTGCCTAGAGATGGCTGCATTTAGAGTGCTGCTGTAACCAGGAGGCTCGGAGGGATGATGAAGGGCATTATATCATGTTCCACATTATCACGGATGACCACTGAATGCATGTATGGCATCACTAAAGGGAGAGGGCGAGTCCTGCTAATGCTGTGGAGAGACACTCCAGCATTGCTCCTGGCACTGTGGTGAGGGGACCGTAGTGTCTGACTTGAGGTCACCTCTAGCAGTGTCTCTGGGGACCCTGATGGCACACGGCTACATCAGTGACGTCCTGCCCCCACATGTGTGCAATTGTCGGAGACAGGCTTTCAACGGGACGTTTGTCCACACATGGCATGTGTGTTTATGAAGCTCCTACACCATATTGAGGCCTTCCCGAATCCCCAATTTTTCCCTACTTAAACATGTCTGAGATCAGCTTGAAAATGACCTCTAAACCAGCAAACAATCCCACAAAGGCCAATTACAACAGCTGCGTGCCGACTTGTCTCATAATGGCTGTATGACTTATTCTGCACAAGGCTGTTGCTTGTACTTTGGCCCGAGGTGTTGCTCCTACCTGCTGACATGGAGCCAGCAGTGAGACCATACTGCCAAATATATTATCTAGTTTGTTTTAGAGTACACTCTTGTGATAAGATGGAAATAAACAAGACTGAAAAGAAGACCTGGGTGCAGATTACCATAAATATTTCAGTTTTAAGATACATAAATGAGGTCATCTGAAAAAGAAGTGTCTTGTGTATCTTAATGGCTCATACGAGAAATTTCATTTCCCATTTGTTCTTGAGTAAAACTTGAGTAAAAAACAGATGTGCAAAGTAATTTTGTCAAGGAAAGTCAATAAATCTAAAGTCAATGTTTTCATAAGAACAGAGCTGTTTGTCAAACTTGAGAAGTTTCTAACGTTGTCCATGATGCGATGAGAAATCTAAACTCAGAGACAAAGGTAAGACTGATGTAAGTAGGTTTATTAAAACATGAAAAGGTGTACTGCATGATGTCAGCGTGTGTAATTGCTTTGAGTGTGCACACATTGGCATAAGTGAATCTTTTGCCCCAAAGGCTTAGATGAAAACGGATGGACAAGACAGCCAGAGCGATGAGAGAATCAGGCGAAGGCATCAGGGTATGAATGCTAATAGTCTCCTAGATAAGACTTCCATAGTGTCTCTGCATCTCATTCATCCATCGTCCTCACCTGGCTCCTTTTGCTTTGTACGTCTCTTTTTTTCCATTCCTTTCCTTTTTAGTTTCCTCCTCTTCAAGCCTCATCTCCTCAGACTTTTTCTTCAGATCATCATCCTATCTCTCTCTGATGCTCTCTTGATGCCGTTTCCCCGTTCTTCATACTTCATTTTATTTTCCCTGCCTCTGCTTCTCCCATATCCTTTCTCTTCCTCCATCAGCAAACACATTAGACACAGAAATGTTTTTTTTTTTTTGTTTTAACTCACAGTTACGGATGCGCATACATATCCAGGCCAAAAAATGCAGAAATTACAAATGGAAGTGTGTGGGTTATATGCATTTCTGCCCTGACAGGAAGCTTTACAGCAATCTCCAATGCTGCAGGCACTGAAGAGAGAGCAGGGGAATGTGCTTGCCACTGCAGTAAATGAAGGAAAAAAAGGAAAAGAGGGAAAAAAAAAATAAGTGCTGCAAAAGTTGCTGAGGCACACAGAAGAGAGGACAAAAAAAGTCTTATCCCTAATTGGAGCTTCTGCTTCTCCCACTTCTATTGGAGAACCACAGCATGAACCCACTTCTTCTGATTTTATTTCCAAACCAAATATTTTAATCCAATGTCTCCATCCATTTTTGTATATTTTATGTTCCCAGCATGATAAAATTGGTATTTAAAAGCCCTTGAGTGATGACATTTTCAAGTGCATTTGTGTCTAAATTACACTTCCGATAGAGATTCAACTGTGGTTCCCCTTATACAATTTATTTACATAATTTGTCAGAACAATCAGTCTGAATACAGGAACACACAGAACAGCTGTAAGTCCTTATTTCAGCTCTTGTCTCTGAAACAAAACAAGGGACAAGTTCATTAAGGTTGTGATAAGCAAAGTATATTAACTTTCATCACTGTTTCCACCATGAAAAGTGGGAAATTATGTAATTTATGAAACTTTTAGAAAGTAACCATTAGATGTGACTAATCATGTGATGTGACTTCTTTGAGTTAACCTGATTCAAAATGTCCACTACAGGCTAATCAGCTGTAGCAAACACAAAACTGGCTATAATCCAGTCTTGTTTTACAGATAGAGTTTGATGTTGTAGTAGTTGAGAGTCATTTCCAACATATTCTTTGTGTGCCAGTATATTTGTTCACAACTTAGGCTAATGCTGGGTTCACATAGCAAGATAATTGTGCTGATATTTGGCCCAATCTTGCCTTAACTGATTTACCGTAATGGCTCATAAAGATAAGCCTATGAGATATGCCTGCAGAGTGTGGTGTGTTAACAGGAATCTAGTCAGATCAGAATAATGTCGGGACCATGTCACACTTAAATCATTACTTTTCAACATGTTGGATTTCTTTGGCCAGATATTCCAATGGGTGCATGTTGTTTCCTGAGTAGAAACGAATGTAGCCAATGTCGTGTAACCATCGGATTGCAAGGTGATGGAAACATAGAAAAAAATCCAAAATACAGGAGTATATGTCTCACCAGAAAGTCCAGTTGAGGTCAGAGATGTTTTTTTGTTTAGTTTTTTGGTTAAAAATAGTCCCCAAACTATCACCATTGCGTCTTTATGTCAGCCATGTTTGTTTACGCTGAACTCACATTTGTGACCCATCATATCGAAATGAGGATTAAGTCAATTTTGGTCAAAATGACCTAACCACATTTTCAGATTCTTGGCTTTAAAAGCTACATTTTGATACTTAAATCATTATGATATCATAAATGGATCCAGAGATATAATGTAAGTTGTCTTGTTGGTTACAATAATACATTAATATTTGGTCTGATTCCTAATTTTATGTAATTTTTATGAGGAATTTTTCATTTCATTATAAAAAGGACATCTGAAATAGTATTTGAATAATTTGAAAACATTTCCCAGCTGGAAAGAAACAAAAACTTTGTTAGTTCACAGGGAAAATCTCAAAATTTAAAGGCGTTTTTCTTCAAAATCAGTTATTTTGTCGCTACAGTTCATTCAAATGAAATGCTAATAAGGTATTTATTTGTTATATTTTTACTAAATGCAATTTGACTAAATGCTGTTTTTAATCAAAACAGCATATTTGACTATTTCTCCATATACCACTTTTAGACTTAATCCTCGTTTCGATGTGATGGGTCACATTTGATCTCAAGAGGTCTCGTAAGATTTCTCATCTGACATCTGAATGTGTAAAAATTGAAATTATTTTGATGTGTGGTGTGTTGTATTTGCACACACTGTAGGACCAAACCTGTTATATTTATGAGTTTTTTGTGTGTGGTGTCTCTCAATTTTTTGAAATCATCCAACAATTTTAAAATCTTGCTGTATGAAACAGGCGTTACAAGACAGCGGATGATATGCAGTTTCTAAAAACTTCATGTTGTTGTCAAGAACCTATAGGTTTTATTTTTTTTAGGATTTTTTGTGTTTTCTGATTTATTGACCAATTATTTTACATACAAGGAATTTGATGTGTTGCTGAGGTTATAAAGTTTATAGAAATAAAAAGTCAGGACAATATAGGTATGAAAATATAGACTAAATAAATCTAACATAAACTAACTAAGAAAAGCTAAGGACTAGTAACTAGCAGTGCCAAAAACAAAATGTAAGTATTATTGCAAATGAAAAACATTGTATTCAACCGAACATTGCTGCAGTGGGCACTACCATTACTTTTGTTATGTTACTTCTGTTAAATTTTTTCAGTCTTGTTTCTTTGACCTGTGCCCTTTCCTTATTTTACACTCAGCCTGCTTCTCAGGATTTTTCCGTTATTCAGTCACACACACACCTGTTGCCTCTCCCTAATCAGCCCAGCTGCCTCCTATGTCTCATCAGTTCCAGTCTTATATATTTCTGTCTCTTAACACCTTCATGTCAGTGGATTATTACACAAACTGTATTTCCAGTTCCTCAATAATGGTTTCCAGCTTTCTTCATGGTCCTCCTGTTTATATAGGTTCTTGCTGCCCTGTCAGCTCTTTGGCTTTTGTAGCTAAAATAATTTTTTTGTTTTAATTTTTTGTATCCTTGTGAGTCTGCTGGGTCCAAACTTATGGAGCCCAGGAGAAGATATAGATATTGCGTCCCCATGCAAACATTTGCATTCCCTCATTGTTTTTGCATTCCCATGCAAAATTTTAGTGTTTTATATCAACATTATTTAATGAAATTTTTATTTTGAGTTACCAAAAAGGGATGCATCACCACAAGTTTGGAAAAAATTGACATTGATAGTTAAAATATCTACATATTACATAACTCCATGTGTGGCTGTGATATGTTCATTCTAAAGCTTAAAGTAGCAGGGTAACTCCCATATGTGGTGAGCATGTGGAGTTGTTAATAAACCAGCAGGCACAACAGTAATAAATGACTTTTGTGAAGGAACACAAAGTATTGTGAACACAAAAGAAAAAAAAAATCCACCCATGTTTTCTTGTGGCCTCCGTACAACCTACTCAGTCTGACAGTTTTAGGTGAATTTATGTAAAATAAAACTAAGAAATTGTGCTTCATATGATAACACCATGCAACAAAGACCCCAATGTTGATGATAGACTTTTTTTGTGACAGGTGGCCATGGCATTTTCAAGGTTGGACATAAAAATAAGTAAATAATTACTTACAATATTTTATGATGCCACATTCATATTATATTTTTAAAGTCTTACAAAGGCAATATTGAATCATTCGATAATGATATAGAAAAAAGCTTTTGGAGCAAATGGCTTAGATTAAAGTGCCTGTGACATGCCTATCCTTCAAATACAAAAAGTCAAAGAAAGCATCTTTATGCTTAAGAAAATTGGAATAGTACACATGATTCTACCCATTTTGTCACATAATTGGCCTATTTTCTTCTGAATTTGGCTCAGCCAAAGTGAAACAGGAAGTGACATCAAAAGGGGAACTGATTAATAAAATAAACTTGCTGGTCTCTGTTTATTAAAACAAAATTATTAACTTTAACTCTTCTTGGTCTCCCTTTGATTGCGACTAAAAAATAATCTAAAGAAACATCAGATTCTTCTCTACAGTCTGTTTTGTTAGTTTTTGTAGCAACGCTCTGTTCACATGCTGACATTCCCTTTTTACATCACTTCCTGTTTCTTCACTTGCAAATATCTCAACAACAGTTCATCTCAGTGACGTGATATATGTTATCAATGTTATCTTTCTAAAAAAGCATTCATGTTTATTACAAAAATTTGATGTCACAGGCACTTTAAAAAGTGACATAGCTAGTATGGAAAAACGAACAGCTATCCAAAATAGCATTTACAGTAAAGTCAATTCTTGTCTGTACGACAGTCACAATAACTACTGTATATGAGAGGTTTATCAGTGTCTGAACTCTATACATGGCATATATATATATTTTTTTTTACGTCTTCCAGAATCTGATTTCATGAATCGTTCTATGTTTATGTATGAGCTGGAGTTACGTCTTGTTTTATCCATTGGCTGTATGCCCATCTCTCTCTGCAGTGCAGTATGAAAATGAAATCATGTATGGTAGCCATTGACAGTTCAGCTTATTCTGCATAATAGCCTGGATATACTTTACTATGAGTAATTTCAGCAGAGACGAAGAGCCTGGCAGGAAACTCAATAAGCACCAAGTCTACAGTGTAGTGAAAGGTCGTCTACTGTGGAAAGAGAAATTAATGAAACCACTCACACAGAAAATTTAAAGATCCAGTCAATGCTGATAAATGAAATTGTTGAGGAAGAGGTCGGTTGTGGGTTTTAAAATGTAAGATTTTGTCAAAGGCTTTCAACATTAGCAGCTGTATTACACTTGGCATGTTATTAACACCCTACCTCTTTCAGCTGAGTCTCTGTGTACACCTCTGCTGTTTCTTCCTCTGTCTTGTTCCTAAAACCAGCTATTGGTTCACTGAGTCAAATGTAAATTACTCCAAAATGCATGCATGGCTATAGATGTTTTTGTGCAGTGTCATCATAGATGTGCATAGACAACTAGAGGGCAGAAAATAGAACTCAACCCCAGTTTGTCTGGCAGGGACAAGTTCCTAAGCAAAGAGGACAAGGCTATTAGCTGCACCAACTGCCAAAAAGATAGATGGAAATTGTTCAATATTCAGTGGGGACCACAGCCCCTTTGCCAAAAACATGAGAAGACTGTAAATAAAGGCCAGAAAAACAAGCTGACTGGGGACCCACGAGTCTAAAAAAACTGCTAAAATTACTGCAGCACCTGCTTCACGTTTTCAGAATGTAGAACTAATGTAGAACTGGATTTTATTCCTTGCAATAAACTACATGAACACTATAAAAATAAACCAAAGAACACATTTTCATACCTCAAAAGATTTGGTTGCATACAAATGCTTCATTTTTACAAGCTTACAACTTCAAAAACAAATCAAACAACAATTTTCATTTAATTTAGCTGTTGTTGACAATTTCAGGCACTTGAACAGTTCCATTATTACAGTTCCACCACACAGGGACGGTTCTAGGGGCATTGGCCCCATCTGAAATCTGATTGGCCCCCTGAAATGCACCTGTCCTGTCACTCATCTATCCTTGCCCAAGAACAATGATGGCTGCAGTTCCACTTCCAACCACAAGTGGCGCCAGTTAGTCAAATAGGAAAATGCAACATGAAGAAAGCTTACAGAAATCTTTTTCAATTTGAACAATCCTGCAGATTTTTTTTTTCTGACAATGATGGCTAGATTTTCTCACCTGTTGTGTGTTTGAGAGTATTTTATTTATGTACAGTAAAAAAAAAATCATGTAAAATTGATAAGGAGAATTTACTGTGCAAGCTTTTACAATCAGAATCAGAAACACTTCATTGCCATTATCAGTAAACTAGTTACAGACTAGGAATTTGCTCTGGTGTAATGGTGCGCATAGCAAGTATTTGAACACATGTGACTGATTAAATGTATACACCTTACAAAAACTGGGGATTTGTGTGTAAGCATGTTGAACAAATACTTGGCCCCTCTATGAATATGATGGCCCCTTACACTGAAAAATCCTAGATCCGCCACTGCCACCACAGCTAATAGACATTTAGCAAACACAAAAATAGCTGCAACTCAGCTATTTTTCTTTTTACAGATATTGAACTCTGGTTTGATGTGATAGTAGCTGAGAACCAACTCATATGCTTAGTGCTACTAAATTGCACAAGATTTTTGGCATTCAAGGTAATGGCCAATTTGCATTCCTTCAAAAAATTCAAGTTTCAAGTGTAGGCTATTACATGCATACCAACCTTGTTCATGGTTGCACACTCATCCAGTAATGTTCTTGTTGACCAAAAAAAAAAAGTTTTATTAAAATTATTAAAACAAGTTAGCATGTTCTGTGTGCCTTGCTGTTCTTAATTACTGGAGAAGGATTAGATAAATTGTTGTGAAGGGGATAAGATAGGATTTTTTGTTTTGAAGAGAAAAAATAAAGCAGAGCATGCCCTAACCTTGGTAATAAAAAAGAAAAGAGCAGCCTCTCTGTCCGTCGCTCTTGTCTTGTTCCACAGCGTTCACCTCAGTCTCTCTCAAACGCCACTGTGATTAATAGACACCTTAAATTTGCGGTGGGTCCAAAAGTTGTGATTAAAGGAGATTGCACCTGTCACATTTAGAGACATGTGTACAACCTAACTAAGCAGCCAGAGGTGACCCGAACATGCACCTGTCCATATCTCATTTCAGATAAAGACACAGGCAGTGGGTCGTCAATCAACCATCGACAGCAGTTACTCTGTGGGGTCAGGTATAGATTTTACAGCAGGTCTTGGAGATTTGCAGCAAGACTCTGACAGAGTGTGGTGTTCTATACATCACCTTGCAGGCCTTAACTCTACCTCCCTACCTAACTACCTGGTAAATCTTGTAATTAAATTTTCTGAAATATCCTTTCATTGTCCACATCCAAACTCATTTTGAAAAGTTGCCCTTCGTTACAGAAAGTTAAGCGGGAGATTGTGTGTTTGTGCCATCAGTCACTTCTCAAGGGTTTAATGAATGATTGATGATCTATCCTATCAATATTTATTAATCATCAAACGTATGCACGCAGGCTCCAATGCATAAGCTGATAAATGTTTAATTCTCCAATCAAAATCGGTTCAGAGGAGTCCGATCCATCCTCTGACAGGAAAATAAGTACCTCTATATTGGCAGCTGCAGCTCAAAAAAACTTTGAAGATAAATTAAAAGGATTTGCATTATTTTACAACAAACTATTGCAATAAGCTTTCCCTTTTGTTTAACAATTGCTTTGTTTTTGGCTTGGTTACAGTCAAATTAACGTTCTGGTAAATAAAGCAAAACAAAACAAAACAAAACATTAGGAACGAACACTGACAAAATGTTGGTTGTCTGAGTTACTGCTCAGATGTGCTTCATGATGTACACCAGTGGTCCTAATTGTTTTCCAGGCAAGGATCTAAATGAGTAATTTCACCTGGTGCTCTGGGAGCCAGGCCATGAAAACATCTTGCAAATGAGAAAAATTAGGAGACAAAGCTTGTGCTTAAGGGAACTATGGGTTAAATTACAAATCTTTACGCCTTCCTATTTGACTGTTTATCAATCAGATAGGGAAATAAAGCCCAAATACTTTAAAAACGACCCGGTAGTCCATAAATTTGTATTACACTCATCCAAATAACAGCTATCTAAAGGACTACAATAGGGCTCTCATATTGGAGTTTCAAAGACACACATCACACCTGCGTTTTCTGTGTTTAACTGAAATGTACTTGCTTAAAGACTATAAAATAAAGTATCCCACAAAGTGCTTTTAAGCTGATTCATTATCGCCGTCCTAGCACGCAGAATATTGCACCTCACGGTTAACCCGGTGTCTTCGGTGGCCGGACTCTGTGGACAGATATTGAGCACAAGCGCGAGCACGCAGAGCACATCCCGCCACCTTCAGATGCGTTTTGGATTGAATTTGCATTTGCCCTTGAGGCTGCCTCCACACCCTGTTAATATTCTCCTCGCCATTAACAGCCTTTATTGTGTGCACAACAAGCTCCCTCTTCGCAGGTCGCTCTCTTCGGCCCACCGTTTTCCCTCCTCCTCGCCTAAATGGTAATAACTGCGTTCTGCATGGAAAAGCGCTTTTTGCCCCCCCGGTCTCCGGAGGGAAATCAGCCCTGTGTCTGTTTGTCTTCTGTGTGCTTTATGGCCGTTTCACATGTAATACATGTGAACACTTTTTATTCCCATCGCTAATTACTTGTTTCTGCTACGTCGGTGGTCACGGTGGCGAAAGCTGGACCCCTTTAGTAGCTCGAGCAGCGCCAGCCACTTACACCTTTGGGTGACATCAACTCCCACACTTTCTCCATCGGAGTTTAGAGTGTCAAAAATTGCAGACAGTAAGCCAGACAGAGACAAAGGAAGCAATAATGGGGGCATTGTGGGGGAGGTAGTCATAACTGACCGATCCCTGCTTCCCCGAGCGTTCATTGAAGTTGATTTGTCCTTTTGCACCTTCAGCTCTCTCTCCAGTTCTGAACAAACAAGTCAGCACTTTGAGCTGCTAAAAGGAAGGCAAAAATTGACACCCCCCCCCTAACCACCCACACACGTACACACAAACGCTCTCAAATTCAGTCTCTTGACCCTTTTCTTTCCTCATAAGTTTAACCTCTGGGAACAAATAGAAGTCTTCAGTCAAGCTTAGCTTAGAGGAAAAAAATGCACCACTTCAAAATTGTCTTCTTTACCTGAACAAGGTGCATATAGAGATAGAAACTGACAGAGCAGGAACAGTGTACGCTTTATTTTCTAGATGCTCCAAAGTTCAAATTAACTTTGTTACGCTTCCTTCACCTGGTAAACAATATCAAATATTCACAGCACCGCTCGATGCAGTTTGTTGTTTAGTAATCTGTTGCATTCTGCTTGAAACTTTGACTCAGTATTGTACATAAATGTATTTCAGAATAAAATATGTTGGTTGAAGCGACTGTATAAAATAAGATTTTTTTAGGCAGACTTGTTTGGTTCACTTTTTATTTTTATTAATACACTTAAGACTATAGTTTATATCTTAGACCAGTGCATCGCGGTGAAAAGAAAATCACCTCCACATCTGTAAAACTGACAGATTTGCAGCAATTTTTGTCCTTGCTGAGGTGGATTATCTGTGGCGGACATTTTAAATCAGCTCAGATCCAAAAGGTTTGTCAGTTGTATCTGTACATCCAGTTATTCATTTCTTGAGAGTTTCATTAAAGTCTGTCCAGTGGTTCACAAGATAATTTGCAAACACAATCACTCACCTTTTATGGCAGCAGAAGAACACGATCTGTCTTTAGGAACCATGACAATAAAGTTCAGTTATCACTGGCTGCGATGAGGTTATTTCCCCAGTTTTCTTAAAAAAACAACAACAATACAGTCAATTTGTTATGAAAAAAAAATTAATAAGTTTATGTTATTTTATCACAGTGGCAGCCTAGTGTTTTATTCTTCAATGGCAGCACAAACAGGTGACTCTGACTTCTCATCAACCATCTATTTTCTTTTCCCACTTGTTCCTATTCAGGGTCATTTTAAGGCCTTTATATCAGGGCCTTTATTTTCTGCATTTCAACTGCAAGGAATCATACACTTTTTGCATTTTGACAGCCAATTAGTGTCAGATTTTGGCATTGGACATGTACTATTCTTTAAGTAAAATAATTTACACACCATTTCAATCAGTTTATCAACCATGTGACGGATGTCCCACTAGATTCAGTTGCAGGAGCAGCGTTTGCCGCACTCGGCCATTATGTCTCTGTCAGGTGGCCCCTGATTTAAGGTGACACCTCATCCCACTGGCAAACTCTTTCCCCTCCATTAAAGAGATCAACTTTTCCCTTGTCATCATTTCCCTGCGGTTGCTCTCTGCCGTCAATTTAATCGCCGTGGAAATGCAGTTTGTGTAACATTAAAACAAGACCGCTTTCCAACGTTCAAGGTCTGAACATTAGTTCTGCCTAAATTCTTATTTTTAAACCGTGAGGTGCCCCACAGTTTAGGATTCACTGCTTTAGATTTACTTGGAAACCTAATTGAACAACTCTGTCACCATTTCTTTAAATCTTCTATACAGCACTTCTAATTCCAGGGTTAAGGGACAGTTTTTGCCAACGTTGTAGTGCTTGAGACTGGTCTTGGTCTTAAAACTGATCTGAAGACCATTTTTTGATGGTCTCAACTCAGAATCGACCTCATTTGTACTTTGTTGTGAGGATTTTATTTCGAGACCAATCAAAACCACGACTGTGGAAATATCACTTAATGGCCTGCATATTGTCCAGTTTGTTTCTTTGCTTTCATTTGATGTAAGACGAACTGATTTAAACCCATGCATGTCTCACTGCTAATTCTCTATTTTTGTTACCACTTTCACTCACATGCAACACTCCAAGAAAGTGAGCAGTGGTTGTCTGGAAGCGGGAAATGTCTACAAAATCTTCAGTAATACAGTTTGACTACATACATCATAAATATTTGGAAACAACATCCAGGAGAAAGCAAACAGTGATGTGTAAATCCTGAGGTGCTTCGTTGTTCAGAGATGGTGGGGAATATGTTAAACTTTTTTCATCACTTAGAAAGGAAACCCAAAGAAAGGTAAACTGTGTGTAAGTGATGTTAGCAAAGCTAGCTAGCTAACATTAGCAATCAGCCTCTGTACCAAAATTCTTTACCTCATCCTCACACAAAGAGATTTAGTCAGTATTAGCTATATTTCAGCTACTTGTGTAAAGTATACTGAACAGTTTATGGCACTAATTTGCATTTTTTTTCTGGTCTTAATTCGGTCTTGACCAGGGCTCTCAAGTCTCACGCATTGGCTGTGAGACACACGCATTTTAGAGTGTGCACACGCCACACTTTGCGTTTCTCACGCTAAAACACACACACGCACAAATGCGCGCACACACAACGAATGAGCAGCTCAACGTTTTCCTCTCTGG
>JAUBOC010000019.1:15010855-15022157 GCA_032275365.1 Anablepsoides cearensis | reverse complement strand
GATTGGCTGATTAGAAATTAAGTGTTAACGAGCAGTTGGACAGGTGTACCTAATAAAGTGGCCGGTGAGTGTACTTAGTACTATAATAAATTGTGTGGTTGCATATAATGTTAGGTTTAAGGTTTGACCAAAATAGTTCTAACTCTTTAATTTCTCAGTATAAGATGGTCTTAGTTTAGCTGTCTTATATAAAGTACCTCAAATATTTTTTCTGAATTTTTATTTTATTTTATTTAACAAGCTAGAATGAAAACAAGCCAACATGGAATTGAAATAGTGACTTTCTACTCCTTACATTTTTTAATGTAAGAAGTAAAAAGTCAGATAATTGCATTACAATGTAAGGAATAAAAGTAAAAAGTCGGCTAAAAAATAATTACTCAAGTCAAGTATAGATGACCAACATTTCTACTTAGTTAAAGTAACAAAGTAAGTTACTTTGCACCTGTGTTTCTCAGTCTCCATACAAACATACAAGATTTAGCTACAAAATAAATGGACCAAATAGAGACTCATCCAGCACTTTCTTTCATTTCCACTTCAATGATCTGTTCTACAAGGAGAAGCAAACCTGTTGTGACAGAACAGCGCGACAGGACAGAGAGCCTTGTGAATGGTGAAATTTTATTCTAGTCGCTCTACAGAGAGAGAAAGAAAGAAATAGAAAGATAGAGAGATAAACAGTGCCACTGTACAGAAGAGCTCTTGTGAAATTCACACAAAAAATATTGTTTTTACTCTTTATAATTCTCCCATGATGATGTATTCCAGTATGAATTTACAAGCGATTTTTACAGGTGTCATTTCTAAATATATTCAAAAAAGTTCCTTAAAAGTCTTTTGAGGAAGTATTAGTCCTTTTTTTTGTTTCGTTTTTTAAAAAAGCTCTTTTCTTACAGCAAACAATAAAGAAAGAGATATTGATTCTTTGGAGGGATAGCGGACTCAAAGTAGAGGGTTCCTTTTTCTTCTTCTTCTTCTTTAGAGCTGAAGTCCTGACTACACATGAAGGAGAGGGAAGCAGAGCTGGTGATACAGTATTTTCTCACCTGCCATTGGAGGAAGAGCACGGACGTTTCGCCATATTGAGCCAAGCCTGACCCCCTGACCTGCCACGCCTTTGGGCCAAACTTGGTTTGATAACCAACCAGCCAAAAGGAGTTGCGTGGGGGGGGGTCAGGTCCTCAGGTTCTTCCCCCAAAACAGCAGCAGCATCTTCATTGTGTTAAACACAGATATAATTTTTTCAATCCTCTCAAATATGTATATACTCACACCTGGTTACAACGCATTAGTGATTATAACATCATAACCAATATAAAAATACAAAAACAACAAAAGGAAACATAAAAAAAACATAAACTTGTTACATCTGGGGTTGCATGCCATCACCTCATTATTTATCATTAAATGTAATTAAAATACATTTTTGCCATTAAAAAGAGCAGGGTTGTCATCACAAGGGTGTGTTAGAACGTAAAACAGTATCTGTTTTTATGGGACAGTTTGGTAAAAGTGGAACAAAAATGAACAAAACCTGGTGAGTCCATGAATCAAAAATGATGCCGTTTGATATTTTCCATGTGCATATTGTTCACTCTTCAGCTTATGCAGGCAGCGTGTGGAAATAAATATAATCATAAGAATATTAATAAATATGCATATAAGATGCAAAAAAGAAAAAAAAAGAACAAAAGAGCAAACATACAGTAGTTCTTCATTCAACATTGGGTAAGCTGATTGGGAAGCAAGGAAAGGATAACTGTATCCCAAGAAGTACAAAAGCAGTGATATGACAGTGGTCGTTAAAAATGCTAAATATCAAGCTTCAGTTGAAACACAGTGGCTAATGCAATCAACTGCCATTAAAAAAATGGAGAGGAGAAACATTCCCATTTGTGTATTCCACATGAGGGTAGTGTTTCAGATTCTGGATGTTTATTCAACACCCTTTATTCTGTCAAGGGTGCTCAGTTTGGCAAGAAATAGAGCTACACGCAATACAAACCCATGCTGAGAAAACTAACCACCCCCACCCCCTCCCCTTACCACCACCACCCCCTCCTCTTCTCTCTTTACATGGGTTGCATGAGCTCGGGCACAGAGCGGATCTGGAAGACCTTGGACTGGTACAGTAAACATCAGAAGGAGATCAATTTCATTCTGCTTTTGGCCGCTTGACATTGGGTGTATGTTTTTTTTTTTTTTTTTTTTTTCTTTTTATATAAAAATAACCTTGCGGCACATCATGTTTTGTAGCTACCGCTCCCCTAAAACACACAGAATCATCCTGAGGTATTTTACTAGATATAATTTGGCTTTGTCAATCCAATCAAACAAGCAAATCAAACCAGTAACGATGGTTTCATTAACACTTTTTTTAGTGCAATCTGCACATCTTCATGCTACAAAAAAAAGGTGCTTTTGGGGCACAAGCGGAAATGAAAGCCTTTGCATGTATGCCTTTTTTTGTTGAGCAATATCAAAATAATAAATAAATAAATAAATAAATAAATAAATAAAACACAGAAACAATCAGATTTTGAACTAAATTATCTGGTTGAAATTTCAAGCTTACCCAATTTCTTCCATGCAAAAACAAACACCTGGTCCACATAGATGGATATGCAAATAATGAGTAAAAAATAGTGGAGCTTCCTTTATTGCACCCAGTTTGTCCCGGCTAACGTAACCCACATAGCCCACCCTCCACCCCTTAAAAAACAAACAAAAAAAAGAACAAATAAGAGGTAAATAAGAGATCCATTTCAAGTAGTGTTCACAACTTTAGGTGGCAGGTTTGACTCTAAATAGACAAACAGTAGATACTCCAATTTTCCAAGCTCCTGGGCAAACTAACCAAAGTTTAACTGTGCCTAAACATAAAAAAACATATTCTAGTACTGTACACATTGTTGATGTCTCATGTTGATGGACAAAACTGTAAAAAATGAATGTTTGAATCAATGTTTTTTTTTTTTCTTTTTAAATATATAAACTATTACCCTGTTTCTCAGTGGCATGAAAGTCAAAAGACAAAACCGCACCTCAGATGAGATGCCAAAAGACAAAATTGTCATTTCATTTCTCTTACCCTTAATTTTTTTTGGTCATCTTTACTTTCTCATCTACCACACTTTACTTGATCAGCCACACTGTGACAGTTCAAGGATCAGCTGTTTGGATTGTATAAATATCCACCAACCGCATGTGGCAAGACACAGCCCCTTTAAAAAAATACGGTAAATATGTGTCTTGACAATCTGTTTGTGTATATATTCTCTTCTCTGATAGAAAAAAAACCAACACATGCAAAATGATCAACTGCTTTTGATGGTATTTTTTTAGTAAGCTATGCTTCTTTCAAAAGTAAATGTGGGAGAGAGGTTTTAAACTAATGGCTACTGTGCTACAAAATAAGCAAACACTAAAATCTTACATAGAGGGATCCAAATGCCAGAATCCCTTATAATCTTATATCTCAGTAGAATATAAAAAGTAACGCTTTGCAATTATTTTTCTATGTGCAGCGCTTTGAATGAAATGCCCGTCAACTGCCTCAGGTTTTCCTGCTTGTCTCTTTCTTTTCTTTCAAGTCATCTTGACAGTCTGTCTTCATTCAGTCTGTAAACAATATTTATTGATACATTAATTTCATCTTTCTATTATTGTGCTGTTGCTAGCTTGGAATTGAAATACAATAATGCATTCTAACTAAACTAGAAAATTTACTGGCTCATCTGGTATGTCATTTATCCACTCAACGTATGCCCCCTTTTTTCTTTCCTTCTTTCCTCTTTCTCTTTCCTTCTATACTGCCAAATGCCTTAGCAGCCACATATGACTAAAAGGAGCAGACCAATGGACTAGCTCAGTGTGACACCCTTGTCCTCCTGGGATAACTTTTTGTCTGCCTTGCCCATCTGGTCTCCCTGTCAGGCCCGATCTCTTCAACTGGTGAAGTCCAAGCTTGACAGTAGAGTTGGAAAGGCAAAGGGGTAGAAAGAGGGTGAGTGGTTAGATAAGCTAGCTCCTTATTTTCCTGCTTCTTCTAATTCCCTTGTCATGTAATTATTGCCACCCTCAACTACCTTTCTATAGATTTCCAGCCAATATCCATATTCCAGTCCAAGAACACCTCTATATCTGTGCCTTTTAAAAACCTAGGGATTTTATGATCCCCACTCTCTTTACACTTGGATACCTTATGGCAAAGTGCTGGCAAAGTAGCCAACTCATTGGTACATGGGAGAGCATGGACAGAAATGATGAGGTCATCTGTAAATAGAGTGGTAGTAATGACGTTAGACCCAAGCGGGCACAAGTTTTTTGTTTCTTTTTTGATGACAATGCTGAAGAGAAGAAAAATGTTGTCTGGCTATGGCATCCCATAGTAGATAACATACTTGATAAATTATAATACAAACCCAGAGAGGAGTAAGAAGGGCAAAACACATTTCTTACATCAATTAAACATCTGACTCCAGACTGGGAATTTTCTTATACACCCGTCTGTTGCTAAACTGGGCTGAGTTTAGGACACCTCGTGAGGCTGGGTATGCACTAGTCTTATTGGCTGAGTAAGGCATCACATGCTCTTTATTGTACATGTCATTAGCTATCCGCCCATCCCTTGAACAGTATGAAGAGCTGGATTTACCGGAAGAGCGGAGATTGTTCGCATCGTTACGCGTTTTGATGGGAGCTGCTCCTAGGGCCACCGCAGGAGAACCTACTGCCAACTGTTTGTAAATGTCAGAGGAGCTACGCCCATGGACCAGTCTGCTGCTGGTATCATCCCTCAACGAGTGGCTAAGAAAAGGGTTTTCTGAGCCATGGGCTGGGTACAGGGACTTGCTCCTTTTGCTCTCCTCCAGGTTATGGTTAAACAGCATTGATTTAGACCCCGTGCCAAAAAGTTTGCCAGAGTAAGGACGCATGCCAAATAGGTTCGCATAGTGCGAGTCAGATGCTGAGTCCAAGAAGCGATCCTTCTCTTTGAGACTGACACTACGTGCTGGTCGGCCCAGGTCAAGGTCCTTGGGCTTTTCTAGCATGATGTTGTCAAAGGAGTGTTGACGACTCAGCCTCAAGCGGTTTCTCTTTTGAACATGTGGCCCATCTGTCTGAGGCCAATATAGACCAAACATTTCATCTGGCTGCTGCTCCTGGTGATGCATGGTGGGACTGCCCAAGGGGTCAGCAAGAAGCTGGTCCTCACTAATGTCATACAGGTTGGCTGTGTGCAGGCATGCCTCACAACGATTATATGGTGAACGGGTGCCAGATGCCGAGGCAGATCCAGCTGAGCCATATGGTCCTGCTGGTGGGTAGCTAGCAGTCACTTTGGACAAGCAGGAGCGGCAGTGTGTCTGTTTGTAGCGATCCATAGTTTCATGAGGGGACATGGAGATATTTTTCTCTTTCAAGTTGTAGTGTTTAGAGTAAGCTGAATCAGAGAGAAGATCTGAGTCTGTGTGATGCATAGGCGAAGAATTCAGATGAATGATGGGTTGCTCACATTTCCTGTAGTTATCGCTGTGGTCGGAGTAAATTTCAGGGTAATCAACATCGTCTGCAGCAAGACCGTGACTTTCACGGAAGTGAATGGGGTCTGAATGAAGGCTTAGCTCTCTGTCTGAGTCAATAGTGTAGACTTTCTCCCCTACTCCTCCTCCTCTCCCACTTTGGTTGGTTCCACCACTGACCTGCTTAGTTTTCAAGTAGGACAGCTCTACTTCACTGCAATCCCTTGGGTATTTTGACGTCACAGATCTTTTTTTTAAGTTGTCCTTGGGTTTCAGGTGCTTGTTGTTTTCTGGGTCCTTGTAGGAGGCTGCTCTGCTTGAACAGTCAGAGATGTCAGAGTGGGCTGTGTCCTCAGGAAGGTAGCGCTGCGTCTTCATTGATATTCGTGGGTCTGGCATCAGCATGTCAGGCATTGGAGCAGGACCAGGTGGCACAGAGCGAAGCGTGTCCCCTGATTTCTTCCATAGTGACCGAGGTGGTTTGGCATTGGTCTGGACTGTGTCAGGACTCACAGATACCTCCACTGTATTTGGATTGGCATCATTTAAGGTCAAAGGATGCTGTCCCCCCTGAAAAATGTAGTTGTTAAGGTGGTCTTTGTGGCGGTTGGCGAGATAAGACTGAAGGTCACCAGTGTCCCCATATATCATATCTTTGGGAGCATAGCTTCTGTTGTCAGTGTAGATGAAGTTGCCCTTCTCTGCCATCATGTCCATGATCATGGGGCCAGCAGAGTGCATAAATTCTCGTTTAGGTGAGTTCAAGTCAGAGCCACCCAGGTTAGACATGTTTGTCATCTGCTTGGCAGACTTAATGAGCTTAAGCATTTTGTCCTGAGGGCTGAAGTCAAGATCAGTCTTTTTCTTCATGTCAATGTGGACTCCATGGATGCAGCTCCAAATTCCCTGTATAATTCATATGGATGACCAAGGAAAAAGGTGAGGGAAGGTAGTCAGACATAGGATATAATGGAAAAAATAAAAATGAAGCATGTAAAAGGAAAACAAGGAGGAAAAGAGAAAAAACAGCATTGTTACTTTCTTGTTTTAGCGTTATATTTCTGTACACTATAAGATCCATTAATATTAAACAAACTGGCAGGGACACAGCAAATCATTAGCGGTGCACCGATAAATTGATTAGCCAATTTATTGGCCTGATTTCCTTAATTTTGGGTGATTGACAATCCTTACACGAGAAGCTGATCTTGTCCACCATTCCTGTACCTCTGAAAAGGTCTGAAAATCAGCCACAGTCTACTTTTGCTCTGCTGTGAGAGAGGGCTGTCCAGTTTAAACAGGTTTGTTCAAGGGTATTGTCCAATGTTTAAATAAAATAGGATTATAACATTGAAGGTGTATTGTGACCTTATAACACCTGACAACGTCAAGTATATATATAAAAAAAGTATTTGGCAAAACTGGAATTGGCAGGTCAGGCTTTATAAAGATTGGGGATTGCCCAAAAAGCTGCATTCCGTGCACCCCTACAAATCATACAGAACAAGATTTTACCATTGCATTAAATGGGAAAATATTTTATTTTGTTTGAAACACACTTGTTCTGTTTACAAAAAAAACAATTTTCTTTAAGTTTATGATGAATGGTGATTTTTTTATTACTCTTTGATAAAGAGAAGTCCTCTGGAATAAAGATGCCACACTTATTAAATGTTTTTGCTAAATCTTTTTTTTTTCTCATTTAATGTCAGTATGATTGTGTTGTAACAAGTCATCAATACTATTCAATACTATTCTATTTTTGGTCATTGTTTGCTTAAACAGTTTGTCTTGAAAAACTAAGATGTTTGTGACTTTTGGGGAAAAACAATTGCCTACCTCCCCAGAATACATCTGAGGTCTTTATCCACTTCACAAATAATTTGATTTATTCTTTTGACAACTCGTGTAATACTTTCTCACCGCAGTTCACTGAGCCTCCCCTGAAACTGTTTGGAGTCCCCTAAGGGGAGGCCTGCTTTGCATAAATAGAGCTTTCAGTCTGCAGGAAACTTGTCATGGTTCTTAAAAGCGATGGAGGCAAGCCCTGCTTTTTGGTGTCTTCACATCAGTCTATAAAAATCAATGTCTTATTTTGGCTTTGTAGATCTTACATTAGAATAGTAACTTTTTAAGGAAGAATGGAACCTTCTTTATGCAGTTATACATTAAATATTCTAAATGATGCAGGCGTGCAGTAATTGGGACAACTGGATAAGACAGTGTTTGGTGATTAGTTGAACATAATGAACACACCTAAAACTGGTTGTAGAAATAACATAACATTAATAAAAAACTGGACAATTTTTAAAGTTTAACAAAATTCAGAAAAATTGAGCTACAGGGAAGTCTTTGGTTTGAGTATATACTTAATGGAATAACATATGTACGTTTCACTATCATTTTATTTTAACTGTATCAATGCCAGGAGTGAAAAATCTTTTTAAGGTTAGCACTATTAACAGTTATTGAAATCAGAACACTAATATAAGAATGATCTCTTAAGCATTATGTTAAAATGCTTGATGAATATTAATTCATTCATCAGTGTGACTGTTTTCACAGTTTTCCAATAGAGACTGAAAGATAATTAACACCATTAGAAAGTCAATTTGTAGAATTTATCAACACATGTTGCTTTGAATCCCTCCTAAAACTGTTTTAAAATGATGTTTTCAGGATCCTGCAGTCCCTTGCTGAACAGAGGTTGTGTAATTGCACTGTTTGAATAAACTTTGACTTGACTTTTACTTGGTAAAAGTTTTCCGTTGCTCACTACCTCCCTTTGTTAACGTCTGCAAATGAAGTTCCGTTGCTTCAAAAATAGTGCTGAGACACTGCAGTGCTCTCTTAGAGATGCACGTCCACGTCTCCTGTTCTCAAACACAGTGCGAAAGAACGCTGACCTTTTAGCACAATGAGAGGGGATAAATTGATTAAGTGTGGGTTGCTGCGGTTTTGTCCAAAAACATGCAGCAATTAGGGTCTATTTTTGTCAATATTCGGGACTGCCTCGTGATTGCCCAACCATCCTCCCCCTTCCTCCATTCCCATCCTTGCCTGTCATCCTCCTATGTGAAGCCCTCCCTCTTTCCCCTTATTTTTAAGTCGGTGTCTTAGTTTAGCATTCTCTGCATGCGTGTGTGCATACTTGCTCTCCTCTCTTATTCATCTGATGGAAAATAGAGCTGTAGCAGACCTGTTTGACCCAGATAGTGCAGCATTAGCCTCTAGTGTTGCTTCAGAGCTTCATTGCACCTTCTTGCCTTGATAATGATCACTCTTAACCTTGTAAGTCCATCTCTGGCTTAGACATCCACTTGGGCAAATGTTTGTTTGTCTTTAAATCGTTACTGAGTGTTATGGTTTGTGTTCAGATTTTTTTAAAAAAAGGACATTTACCTCATTCAAATATGCACCACAGACAAACAGGAATTCCTTACCCTGCTGATGGAGAAAAGAAGTCCAGGCGTGCCAGAGCAGACGCCAGTGAAACAATATCTGAGCCTCCAGTAGAAGAGATGCTCTGAGACAAATGTGATAAGGGAGAGCCCCATGGCCGTGGCCAGCATGTAGAAGACCCCCGCCATGTTGTCCACATCCAGCTGACTTGACATAACTTCATTTTTCTCATTGTGGCAAATCCCTGTCAGCCACTGAGCTTCTAGTTCTTCCATTTCGCCTAAAAATCAAAAACACAAGACAGACTCAGATTTTTAACAGAACCACGCTTATATTTAATTTTAGGTGTTTTAGATTTGTCAAGATGTAACTAGATTTTAAAAGATTTTTCCATTCTGATACAGTATCACCAGCACCATAAAGTCTGAAGGTTGTTTCCAAAATCTAAAAAATGCTCTGTTGGCTCAACTTGAAAAGGATTGTAGCAATGTTTTCCACTCAGTGTTTTAAGTTACCTGCAGTGCCTTTTATACAGTAAATCCAACACGTAATTTTAGGTTTTGCTAAGTCAACTGGTTTAGCAAACCAACATGATTTACTTTGACCTTCCCAAATCATAATTAGGTTGAAGAAACCTAATATTAATTTAGATTTCTTGGTAATATTAAGTTGACAAATTATATAAATTGAGTTACTTTAACTTACTTTTTATTACATATATTTAAATCACAATTATCCATACAATTTATTTTTGACATTCATAAAGTAACTAATGTTGTACAAATTTAATACTTTCTGTTCTTGAGTGATGACAAAAGCTTGAATGTACTCAAACATTTAACGTAAGTGTGGTGCGCTGACTTTTACAATTGATTAGCCAAACTGAAACTGAAATGCGTACATGAAGACATCCAAGCAACTTAAATTTTTTAATGCTAAAAATGCTTTTTATGTTAAGTTCTACCAACAAACACCATGAAAATATTTTAGGTTGCACAAATTTGTTGCCATCATATGTGATGTATGAGGCTAGCTAACATATAAGGCTAGCATGGATATGTTTCTGTGATTGACTTGCGACCTGTCCAGGATGTACCCCGCCCCTCGCTCTGTGGCTGCTGGATATGGGCACCAATGACCCCCATGACCCTGAAGGAATAAGCGGGTATAATGTATGGATATGTTGCCACCATGATGACAACCATTGTGACTTCATTATGAGAGTTTGGAGCTGGGGCGGAGCCAGATGGTGGCAATGGCCAGCCGGTTTGAATGTTATCAGTCCATTAAATGGATGTTATTAGCGGTTATCAGTCCCATAGAATGGCTTCAGACTGTCCCCACTGTGCCGTCCAGCAGGTTATGAGTCCCATAGAATGGCAGACTGTCCCGACAGTGCCCCCTAGTGGGTTACCAGTGCCATATACTTGGAATGCAACAATCAGAGTCTGGTCTACTTTATCGTAGCCCATGCCTCATACTAAACAGCTGACAGTCTGAAGCCATTCTATGGGACGGAGAACCCACTAGGTCGGGACAGTCTGAAGTCACTCTGAAGCCATTCTATGGGACTGATAACGGCTAATAATGTCCATTTAATGGATGATAACATCCAAAGCGGGTGCAATGGCCACCATGGAAAAATGTTTTGCCACCCAAACCCCTGCTTTGCCTACAAAATTTTGGCAAAGTTATTTCTATGCAGAATATTCCTTTCATTCATTGCATTGCTCAAGTTCTCATGATGGTAGTCTGTATGGTAGTCACTGCCCATGTCAGTAAATGAGCGAATGACCAGGAAACACAATTAGATCCTCAGCAAATTGTCATTTTAAGAAAACGAAAATTGTAATTTTCAGGGCCATAAAAATTGTCTGGCTCCACTACTGGTTTGGAGTATATTCATGGATCTATCACACTCTAGCATGAATAATGGAGAGCCCACTTTAAAATGTGCCAGGATCCTGTAAAGTTATCCACATTCTGGCTGACATTTTTTCATCATAGCTTCGTCATCAGTGTGTGAAGTGGACCTAGGACAGGTAAGTTTTCTGCATGGTAAAAAAATATATAATTTAGGACCTGTATTGACTCTACAGCAAGTCAGTGTGTCCAAACCATTTATCTGCTAATATACATCTTAGAGCTCTAAGGAAAGAAAATAACTTTACACATTTTTCAACCTATTATAAATTGGTGCATGAATGGGATGGCTTACTCAGATTAAGCTCTGTACCTACACTCACCGGCCACTTTATTAGGTACACCTGTCCAACTGCTCGTTAACACTTAATATCTAATCAGCCAATCACATGGCGGCAACTCAGTGCATTTAGGCATGTAGACATGTTCAAGACAATCTCCTGCAGTTC
>JAUBOC010000019.1:14975314-14996347 GCA_032275365.1 Anablepsoides cearensis | reverse complement strand
GTAGGCTTCATATATTTGTAAATTGATTCTGATGAACTGAGTGCCTCACCATCCATGAACCTCACCGCACGTCACTGCTTCTACTCTAAATTAGAAATTGTTAGTAGTTCAATGGTAGGCAATAAGTAAAGAGATGAAATAATAAAAAAAATGTACTTTTGGCTTTTATTTTATTTTAGAAATTGTAGATCTACTTTAGTTTATGTTTAAAATTGTGACTTAAAGAAAGACTGAAAAAAGTAGCTGAGGCTCATGTTCATATTGTTAACTTAGTGAAATCATTCCCGATTCCATGAAAATTATAATTAGTAGATGGAAGTGATTTACATGATTTTCCATTTTTTTGTTTTGAAGGATTTCTTTTTTATAACTTCGATAATTTTTGTGCACATCACCTTTACAACTTTAAAAACTCTGGATTTTGTGAATATTGCTTTTGCTCCAATTCATAATTACAATACACTGTCAATATCACTTTTTTTTCACCCTGGCAGCAATAGCCACATATTGCTCCTGTTCAAACAGTTTCTTTGGAATAAGCTGGAAATGCAAGAATGGATTCCCAACTTTTTCTGCTCTGGGCCTGCAGCCACAGAGTACACATGTTTACAGCATCTTTGTTATTTTAGGCCCACACTCACCTTTTCCCTGTGCCAGGTTTCTGTTAAAGCCGAGAGGACTGATGTACTCAAACATAAAGACGGCCATTGCAGTCACCAGAAGGAGCATCACAAACATCATCACCCACACTGACGCGCTGAACGGTTCTACGAGAAAAAAAAACAGAAGCATGGGAATTAGTGTGCAAGAATTACCAAATGTTACATGTTGTTTTCTCTATTTGGACTTTTTTGGGGGATTAATGGCAGTAGTTCATGTACGCTACTGGTGAAAATTTTTAGAACACAGTCATCGTCAGAGTTTCCACTACTTTTGTAGTTTTCGTAACCTTACATTTTAAAACCTCTGGCAGTTCAGCACTTACCTTTGTAGCCTTTCAAGCTGTTCATTGGACTTCAGCTGCTTGAATATCAAATTAAAAATACTAGAAAAATGAGGGTGTTCTAAAACTTCTAACCAATAGTGTACATGTACAAATACAGAAATGAACGCAGTGACTTGCTGTTTTTATTTTTCTCTGTACACGCAGAGCATCAACAGAAGCCCTCCCTCCCGGCAGCTCCTTGCATTTAACTGCATGTAAGGCGTGGTACAGTGTAGGAAGCCCTGGTGTCAGCACTCCTGTCCTCCCTCTTAGCTCCCAACAATGCTGCAGAGATTAAACTCTGCTTTAATCTACGAGGGAGCACTGCTGGCACAGGGCGCCACACACTGAGTGAGCGAGTGCAAGGGATGTCTGCTGGCAAGCTGCCATTACAGGGTTTTCCTGCTAAGCCCTAATAATTGCCACTTTCACAGCGCTAACTCCCGCATACAGTTAGCATACAGTTAGTGCATACTTTAGTGTGCCTCTATGCTTGTGGTGACATGTACTGAAAGTTTGGTTTATGTTTGTGTTGTCAAAAACTGTTTAGGAACGTAGGATGTAAATTATTGACTTTTTAAACCTGATTTTTTTTTAGACCTTACAATTTTAGTTAGGTTGAAATCTTGTATACAAGTCCCTCAGGTTTAGTGGCGGAGCCAGATGGTTTTTATTAGGGTGGTCAGACTGAGACCACTGGTCACACAGGGTAGTGTAGATATTCTGTTTCCATTACAAATGTGCGCAAAACTTTATCGATATTCTGGTAATGTCGAAAAAACACAGTTTCGTAATTGCGGTGTTTCCATTAAGTAGGAAATGCTATTAAAGTCATGCGTGAATAAGCTTGATCTCGCAATAGGTCATTACAAACATGGCGGCAATGGATGTAAACAATCATGCTACCACGACACTAGCAATCAACGTTGGCATCTTATCCAGGCTTACGAGTGACAAGCCCCTGGTACTTGGGAGCGGATACATATGTTACATTTTTGGGAAATTGTAGTCGGTAAGTTTGCTGTCTTTTACAACTTGGGTGAATTTACTATTTCTACTTCCTGTTGTCGTCTGTTTCACAAGTAGAAACAGCTGGTTCTTGATCACGTGACTCCTGTTATGCGAGAAAAGTTTTTCCATTGCAGTTTTGTGAAATACACCAATTTCTATACGGCCGAAAAACCACCTCATCCTAGCGCAAAAACATTTTGTTAAAAAACATAATTTTTTTCAAAATTGATGTGTTTACATTTAGCAAATTTGCGCATTTTTATGGTCAATGGAAACGCAGCTAGTAACTACCTTGTAGAATTACGTCCTAAGAACTACCAATTTGAGCAGAGCAGTTGAAATGAACATTTTGCGTAGAGAAATGGCTTAGTCAAATGTTGCTGGGGTGGGTTGGCCAAAGACTTTTCTATGGTGGTTAGATGTTGCAGACCGTTTTAAATGAAGTTGAATTTAGAGGTTATCAGTTCTGGACGTGAATCCAATGAGTACTTTCTGAGAGTTTCATTGAAATACATCAACTAGTTCATGAGCTATTTAGCTTACAGACAGACAAAGGGACGCACGCACAAGGCAGACACAGGCACAAGATGAAAAAGCAAATATGGTCAGAGCTAGACAAGGTTGTTGTGTCCATTTTCCATGAAAATTACACACATACACACAAGCACGTCTTTCCACACTGATACAAAGTGTGTAAGCAAACAAGACACAGCATCATCTGATTGTTTTCCTGAGTCCAACAACAAAGCGGCTGTGTATCTGATTGCAGTTACCGAGGAAAGCTGATGGAGAGACAGTCCCATTGCTGCGTGAGACCATGACACTGATCCCAGTCTCAACAAATGGGACGGAGAAATCGATGACCTCCGAACGCTCCTCGTTGATCGTCAGGGATCCCACCGCCATGACGGCTTTCTTATAAACCACCTGTTTCGGAGGTGCCGGAGATGGATGATTGCAGAATTCGAGGAGGAATGAAGAAAGGTGATTAGGAAACAAGGAAGAAAAACAGAAAAAAATTGTTTACTAGTTTTTACACGTACAATCAACAACTGTAAGGGGTAAAAATGTATTTCCCTGTTCAGTTTTTCATTCAAGATTACCTAAGCAATATTATTTTTGTGGTGTTCTGTGAAAATGCTTTGATGAATTACACAATTATCTACCTAAAATACTGGGGATATCAGCAAGCACTATGAGCAGCAGGTGCAGCTAGCTGTAGCACTTTGTACAGACTGGACTACTTAGGGCAAACAGAACTGCTGGGAAACTTATGTAAAGGTTTGCAAAGTTTCATGAAATTTCTAAGGTTGAAGTTGGTTAAAAAAATGGCTACAATCTATCTAATCTGATGATTCTATCTCTAGAAGTTTTGCAAAAGATGTGATACAATCGTCTATAATGTGTCTTCTGCTGGCTTTACCTCTCCCACCATCCCATTCCAGACATTATTGATCTTCTTGCCGTGTTTGCCGTTAGTAACCAGGTACAGGTCGTAGGTGAACTTGACATACTTGGCGATTTTCTTCAGAATATCAATGCAAAAACCTTTGCAGCACTTTTTGATATATGTCCCTCCGGCCTCAGTTGTGTTGCTGCAAAAACACAAAAGCATGCATCAGATTAGAAATCATGAATTTAGTCAAGTGCTTGTGACAAAAAGATGAAAAATAGAATAATATGGAGAGGAAACAATCTGTGAAATGACAAAGAACTGTAGAAGAGAGACATCAACTTCCTGGACTGAGTAGAATGTAGTAAACTGACTTGAATGCATCGAAAAATAAAAATAACCCCTTACACCTTTAAGTTTGGGTCATCCTGTGTGGCAATGACAGAAGACTTGAAAAAACAAGCCTCCTTCTCCCTTGGTGTCTCTAGAGAAGGAGAACTTGACAGAAATGCATCTGCAAGCCATGTGCCATCTGCTTATATATGAGCTTGAGAGCAGGAGAGTTCAGAAAGTGTCCACTCACATAAACACACATCAACTTTCAGCCACCTGGGAGTCTCATTTAACTTTTAGATGTGTGCTAATTAGAGGACGATAATCTCGTCCTTTAGTTTGACAACACCTGAACACAAACTTGACAAAGGCTGAAGTAGAAACAAAAAGGAAAAAACTAAATACAAAGCTGAGACTGTATTTGTTTTCAGGGGTGAAACTGACTTTATGAACATTTTTGCTTTTCAATATTATCAGCCAATGTTTTCTACCTTCTTTTTTTTTTAACAAAAATGTCTCCAAGTATTTCCTTTTTTACAAAAGTAGTAATAAATGCATTTAGCATTGTGAAGTGGTTAGGATCAGTTGCCTTACAGCTACAAAGCTCTTGGTTTCATTCTCTGCTGGAGTTCTTGTGTAAGCAAAATGTGTGGGTGGTCTAATGGTTTATTAAAAGAAACAATTTTTTTTTGTAATATGTTCTCTAAACTTAGAGACTTTGTAGCTATTTGTGTGATTTTATAAACCCTTAAATTGCTGTCAGATTCACATTACACAGTCATTACTTAGAATTCTGTATCAGTAAGCACAAACAGCAGCAGCTAACTGTAGCACTTCCAGATGGCGTATCATAATCTTTTTACCAAAATAAGTAAAATAACTGCAATACAAACAAATCTGTCCTGCAAATTATACAGTTGTTTCAACAAGACTAACCTGTGAAAACAAAGGAAATTAAATTAATATAAGAGTTTATAAAATATAGTTTATGCAAAGATGACAGAAACACCTTGTATAAACTAGCTTTAACTTGTCTTAAGTCAACCTTTCCAGACTGAGGCCTTTCAATAAGCAATCTATCAGTGTTGTACCACTGGAAATGGGTCCTTTTATTTCCACAACTTTGGAAATATTAATAACTTGCTCAATATTGTCCATTTTATATGTTTAGATCCTTGCTTTCATTGGATCCAAAACATACTGGTTTAAATCTAAGCCTGACTCATTATTAATTATGTATTTTTTTTTACCACCGTCAACCCCCCCCATTTCGCTCACACACAGCATCCATAAAAGTGAGCAGTGGTTGTCCGGGAGAAGATGTCTACAAAATTTTCAGTAATATAATTTGACTACATAAATCACGAAGAAAATATTTGTAAAAAACAACATCCAGAATAAAGCATACAGCGACTTGTAAATTCTGCTTTCTGAGACCATGGGGACTATGTCAATCTTTCATCATCACTTAGAAAGGAAGCACAAGAAAGCTAAGCTATGTGTAAGTGATGTTAGCAAAGCTAGCTAGCTAATGTTAGCAATCTGCCTCTGTATTTGGTCTTGATTTAGTCTTGGGTTATGTGACTACAACAGTTCTATCTACAACAGGCACCATTTTATCTGTTTGTAATTTCTCCACAGAACTCCACTTGAAATTTTACATTGAACTGGTCCACATAAGTATGCAGGCACATTAAATATGACTAATCCAGGTAAGAAGACTAGAACACAGTGTGGTTTGTGTTTGTTAACATTTTATACCTTCTGTAAGAAGTAATAACAGTATGATGATACAATATGATAATTGGTATATCTTGCCGGAGTTACAGATTCAGCTCCTAAAATGATTTGCAAATTTTTTCTTTTATTTTTTATGAATTAAAAAATAAATAAATTAAAAAATAAAAAAAAACATTTGCAAATTACCTATGAGTGTATTTATATTATGTATGCAAGTAAAACAAGACTATCAGAGAGAAACAAAATGAGTCATGTTTTTAGCTAATTACGGATCCTACCAGACCAAAGCATTTATGTCCAAACTTGGAGTTGCCATCATAAACACAATGTACTTGTTTAGAAAATCCAAATCAGAGTTCAGGCAGTAGGAGCATGAAAATGTTTGAGAGGCTGTTTGTGAAGTTGCCAGGCCAACTTTGAAAAAGTCACTGCAGGGCCCGAGGGGTCTCCAGAGAGGGCAGCGCGAGACCACATATGATCGCGCACGTTGTTGTGAGTATGGCTTGTTTTGAGGCCCAGCCTGGATGAGTGAATTTACGGTTCTGTATGCATGGATACCCTCCAAACCCCGATGCAACCCCTTCTGCCACTCCCCGTTCTCTGCCTCTTTTATCCCCTCAATCCATCCCTCCTCCTCCAAATGGACACTACGGATGCTTGAGTAGGAATCTGCGCCGTGGGAGGGAGGATTGAGGCCGAATGCACTGGCCTGTGAGTGGACATGTGGTAACAGCGAGTGTATACAGGCCTCTGAATGTGTGTTTCTGCTCCTCCTTGGAGATGCTTTATCCTCCGCCCTACTTCACAGTGACTCCGAATGATAATCTCTTTCAGCCTCTTTTCTCAGACCCTATGACTGTTTAATCAGCACTCCCTGTGTGTATACGTGGCTGTTACTTTAATATAAGTAAGTAATGAGAGAAAAAAGAACAGCGGTGGAATAGGCGCACCAACCTTTGTGACACCTAGAAAATCTTATTATCAGAATATCTACAAAGATGCTTTGATTCAGCACCCTTCACGCCTGTCAGAGACAGAGACTTCCAGCGTGTGTGGGTTGCACTAACAAGCAAAAAGCCAAAGGTATTTGGGCGTTAGAGAAATTTTATAAGGACGTAAACTGCTTAGTTCAGCAGTCGCCTACATTTTATGTGAAAGGGAAGAAGCTGCTATATGAGTGTAACACTGCGCCTCTGTCATTGTTTGTGTAACAACAGTACCAAAGACTAGGCCTGTCATGATATCAAATTTGGCTAGATGATCAATTTTCCCAGAAATTATTGCTTTAAATAATAATAATGTTTGTAGACCATTTTAAACTAATTTCACACCCCTCTTGTACTTACAAAGTTGACAGATGTTTATGAAAGTTACGCGCATAAAAATAAAAATTACGAACCAACCTGGACTAGAGATTGGGAAAACAAACACAAGTTATAAAATCATATCCCACCTCCTCTATCCCAGAAGGCACAATTTAGTCTGTATGTGTCTTCCTCTGGCTTCATAAAAGATCTGCGGTCAGTTGCATGCTGTTTACGAAGTTTACAAAAGGTACATGAATGAAAGACGGCATCGAAAAACCGAAGAGCCTCGTGCGATTAATTGATTTATTGCTTATCCTGACAGGCCTACCAAAAAAAATATCACAACATTGTGAATTTGAGTTTGAAATTAGTTTGAATTAAGTGGATATTTTACCTCATCTTGAGTTAATGCTACCTGTTTAGATCAAATAAAACAATGTCCAGCAATGTAGACATTTTTTTTGGGGACACTTCCTCTCCAACGTTAAAAAAATAATGGGTGACGTTGACAGTAATCCACTAAATATCTAACCAGCTTCTTACAATGCATTGAAGCTAGACAAACTTACTCTTTGATATGCTTCCTGCAAGGCACAGAGTTCCTCATGCAGGTACCAGTGAGCCTCTCGACATCTTCCACAACCACAAACGGTTTCTCTTCTAAGGTGACGATGGACAGGTGGTTGTCATCCAGCTCAGCATCGCCAAAGGAGTTGAAACGTGGCCACACTGGATACTTCACAGAGAGGCTGCCGTTATCCAGTTTCCCCATCTGTTGAAAATGAGACGAGAGTGTGTCAGTGTCTGTTTCTTAACTAAAATGATCATTTATTTATAGAAATTAAAAGAAACAGCAAAATGATTGTTACATTTTACACTGTTCCCAACCTATTTTCCTCAAAGCCCCTCTTATTTCCAAGCCAAGCTGAACCCCACCCCCAATCCCTTGCTACGCCTTATCTTTCCCAAAGACTTCAACTTTTATGCACCCGCTTCGGACTGTTATTAGCCATTATCAGTCCCATAGAATGACTTCAGACGGTCAGTCTGAGGCATAAAGTCACTAATCTGGTTATTATGAGGCATAAAACCACTAAGGTTTTTTATGCAATGTGGTTAATATGAGGCATAAAGTCACTAAGGTTAATTTTAGAGTACGTAAATGTCATGGGCTACAATAAAGTAGACTGGAAGTAGACCGGAAGTATATGGCACTGGTAACCCACTAGGGGCCACTGTTGGAACAGTCTGAAGCCATTCTATGGGCCTGAGAACCTGATAGACGGCATAGTCGGGATAGTCTGAAGCCATTCTATGGGACTGATAACCGCTAATAACGTCCATTTAATGGACTGATAGAATCCAAACCGGCTGCTTTTATGTCTTTATCAAAAATAATAAAAGCATCAAATAATTGGTTACAAACATTTATTTGGAAAAAGGTAAAGAAAAAAACAAGAACTGAGTTATACAGAGATTCACTGTTTAAATAGACTTGTTTTGGTGACCTTTATACAAAAAATAAATAGATACTTTGCCAATCTCTGAGTAGAAAATGTTATAGCCCCCTGTGCTATGGTGCCCCAGGTTGGGAATCTCTGCTCTACTTGAATCAAAGGCCAAAGAAAAAAAAAGATTATTCTTATGCAAAAACCCAATCACCTTTTTGCTTTAATCTGGAAGTCAGTGCATCTGCATAGGAAAACTTGACTGGTTAACAATAATGCCATGAAAGTTATATAGTGACAGGATGAAAATAAGGTGAACTGAGTTTAAGAACTGATAAAATCAAATTCATTGTTGGTTTAGTTTTTACCCTTCTGATATGAGAGGCCTTGTGTGTCATTTTAACCAAAGAACAGCAGTAGTAGGCATACACAAAATAACTTGTTACATTGTTGTTTCTCTAAAACTTCTCATATTGAATCAACATAGATCCACCAAACAAGAACTTTAAAAACTATTTTCAGCTTTCTTAAACAAAAAAAAAATGGTTGTGAATGAACAGAAGCTACAAATGCAGTTGAAAATCCTGGTTTTATTCAGAAGGGTGCGAATGATTAAAACTGAATGTGATAAAATACAAAAAAGCCTGGGCGTCATCCTTCTAAAGCTTTGTGTGTGTGTTATTTTTATGTTTTCCACAAAGCTTGCCGAAATTTGACACGAGTGCAGGGACAAAAATTGACTCCATATGTATGTCAGAACACATTTAATCATTATTTTGTTGCCTAAGCACACAGAAATAAATCCAAACCTGCATGTGTTCCATCTTACTCATAGGCTAAAATAAACCCTGTTGTCAGTGAAGGTTATAGAAAGACAGATTGAAGCGGACCGAGTGGAGATGGATGATGAAATGCACGTGGAGATTTTGCTACGAATATAAACACATTCATTCAGTATTGAGACGTAGAGAGGGGAAGTGTGCCACTGTGGCGACTCTTAATAATTTAGAACTTTTCAGAGATGTGATGTCACTGATTCTCCCTATGGAGGCTCTTTTCCCATTTACATGTGTCTGTACATTTATATGTGTGTGTGTGTGTTGTTGTGTAAGACAGGAACGAAGAGAGAAACTGCACCAGGCACTGGGGCTTTGCTTGACTTTCAATTATGAATAAAACAAGAGCCAGAAAATGGTCAAATCTAGCTCTCATCTTTTCATTCATTTCAGAATTCCTGCTTCCATCGCTCACATCTCTTTAAAAAAACTGGTTGTGAAGTGGAGCTACCACCAACATACATAGACAAATACACCTTTAAAGGCAAAAAGGAGAAAATCCAACAACAATTGTCTCCCCAAAACCCCTTTTTTAATGCGTGCAAATCCATTTTCAATGCAGCCACTTCACACAAATGATATAGCCATGTTAATCTGGGCCCCTTTTGACCCAGGACTCATGAGACAGTGTTGTTACCAACAGACCCACAAGCGCACACGCACTGCCGTTGCTTAGCCTGCATGCTTGGCTAAGTCATTAACAGGCGAGCAGAGAGGAGGAAATGAAATTAGCATTTTAATTGTTTTGCTTTGAGTGGTTTTCTACCCTCTGACAGGGATTAGAGCCTCTTCTCCGCTCTCCGCCGGCACGACTGTCAACAGCTCACTCTGCTGTCAGCGGCAGTCCTCGAACTTTGTGCGCGCGTGAGTTCGTGTCGGGGAGGGAGAAGCAGCCCAGCGCGCTGAGGTGGCATGTGTGCATTTTCAAGTGTGTCACCTTCACTCTCTGGGGATTGGCCACATTTGGCTATCTGTCCTAGTCCAGCTGTTTTTGTATTTCACAAGTGAGTGAGTGGATGTTGAGATTCACGTTCATGCTTGTGTCGGTGAGAAACAGGACTGGTAATGAAAGAATAAAGGGGAGCCTATGCAGGATAGGATAACAAAAGAAAAAGGCCTGTGAGGACAATAAGATATTTGAAAATAATTCTCCAATATTACATGTTATGACTACAGGAGAAAGCAATAGAGAAAACTGCTACTGGACTTGTCATGTGTTTTTCTCATTATATTTAACCTGATACACTGCCTTACAGTGCTAAAAGTTTTCTCCCACTTCAGCATTTTCCTGATATGCTGTCCTTAGAGCTGGAGCTGAAATGATTATGTTTCATTGTAATAGACCTAAAGCAAATAATAGTCTGTGGTTTTATACAAACCTGTTGCAAAAGTCACTAGAGATTTCAACACTAATAGGCAAAAAATACCACTGCAGTGAAATAAAGGTCATCTATTCAGACATATCAGGGACTACTGTTTTTTTTAAATAAAGAGACAGCAAAACTCCAAATATCCTTATTAATTCACAAAACTAATTTGTCAGCATAAAGAGGAATAATATGTGAGGTAACAGAAACTGAATACAACACGGTTGAAGCTTCAGAAATTCCCAGTGATTGAAGTGTTTATTCCCAAAAACACCCAGTCTCAAACACTACTCTGAATATTTTAAACCTTTTTTTTTGTTTAATAAAAAAAAAAAAATCCTACATTATTCTAATTAAAACTGAAATATGATGCTGCAGAAGTAGATGTCAAAAACATCCCCATTAATGACATAAACCTATCAGAGTACAGAGGATGTGTCAAACTGAAGGCCCATGGGCCAAATGTGGCCTGCCACAGCATTTTATGTGGCCTGCAAGAGCTTCAAAAATGTATTATTGTCTTAAAATAAGTGTATGCTGCTTTAAAGCCAGCATTGACCATAAACTACATCTCCCATAATGCATGTTGATTATTTTACCTGCAAAATTACTGCATCTCATCACTATAGGTGGAGGTGCAGAGGATTAAAAGGAAAAGTTGGAGGCCAGCAAAATCTGTCGTTTAAAATGACAGTTTAGCTGCATTTTCACAGGGTACTTTTGCTTCAGCTCAATTTTACTAAGAAGTGGGAGTTTCCCACTTCCAGGTTGTAATTTCAATTTGAACACTTTCCCAGTGGGACATTGGGAGAGTTCAGAATTATAAGTGGCAGCTACCCACCACAACTCATCTGTAAAACTGTCTTACTTTACCTTTTAATAGTATTTCTGTATTATTATTTTCAGCTTCAGTCTGTTGTACACATAGTACTTATCAGTGTTTATAAGAATACTTTACAGTTTATTTTCATTTATGAACTATTTCAGCAAACAATCAAAGTGGTAACAAGTTTAAAGAAGCAGTAAGCAGATGTGAAAATAAAATAAGGTTTACACAAAATAACACTCCTCATGGATCCACTAATTGAAAATTTCTACCTTGAAATTGTTTTTTTAACAAAAGTTTTTTTCTCACTAAAATTCAATTTTCTGAACAAGAGAGAAAAAAGCTTTGTTTTCACATGTCTGGAGACAGGAGTTTCAAGGTTAGAATAGTTTAACAAAACAACAAAGAATCTGGAAGATTTCTAAATTATGCAGACGTTGACACTAACATGTGTGTATTGAAGTTTAAGACTTGGAATTGGGGTCAACATGCCTGGAAACACTACACCCACAATCAAACAATATGTCTAAAGCATCATGTTATGAGGTTATTTTTCATAATTTATATATAGCGGTAAGTGAAAGCCTGCCATTTATTAGGACAATCTGTAGGTTCAGCATGACAATGAACCTTAAAGTAACAACTGGGAAGTTTGGGAAGAAAATAGGTCTGTTTAAAAGGAATCTGACTTAGAATCTAGAGTAGAAATTAAAGTTTGATGTACACAAGAAAGAAGCCTTCTAGTTTGAATGAGATGGAGCAGTTTCACCTGAAAATATGAATAAAATTCCCAGTGACAGGGTGTTCCAATAAAAAAGGAAGGAAGACAAAGGGACCTGCACCTGTGGGGGAAAAAAGGTATCTTTAAATGTCTTTTTAAGGACTTTATAAACTGATTAAAGGTGGCAAATGAATATATTTATCACCTGTTGAGTAGTAGGGATGTTCATTGTGTTCATTAAATGGCACAAATCTGCAAACGTTCATTTTCTGCTAATCGTATAGCAGCTAAGTGGGAAAATATCATTTTTCCTGCTTTGAAGTAGGAACAACTAAGTAAAGTCTGGTCAGCTACGGGGGAGGCGTGCTTTGTGATGCGGAAGCTCAGCTTGGAGACACAGCCCAGAGGAGGAGCTGCACCAAAAAGGTGGTTGTAGGGCCAACCAGCTGTTTTAGTTCCCCTGAATGGCTGCCTCAGGACAGTCCAGGATTTCACAAACATGTATGAATGAGTCAAAGCAACACTCTTGGTATGTTTTTGATGAGGGGGATAATGTTATAACACGATATAAAGCTCAAAAATTTGATTTAACATGATATTGCCCCTTTAAAAATCTTATTTTTACAGGCGGATTGTTTTAAAAATGTTTTTTTTTTCCTTCTTGAAAGCACTTTTTTCTGACTTTATAGCTCCAAGTAGAGTCATGAGTGTATGCTCTGAATCTTAATCGAGACTCACTTGAAGAATGTTCAGCCCATTCAGTCAATAATATAATCTTTGGAGAAGTGGTTCTCATTTGATTGAATGAGTCAATAAACTAAGAGGTGAGGGATGTTCTCAGAACAAAATGAGGGTACACGGAGGAGGACGAGAAGGAGGAGGAAAAGGGAAAGAAGAAGCTGACTTCAGCATCTCCTCTTGTCCTGCTGCTCTCATCTTTTTCCCATCCTCCCAAGTCTTTTCTTCTCTCTAATTAAATAAAGAGCGGGTTATAAATTAATGCTCAGAAAGGAGGGAGGATTCCGTTTATCGACTGGCAGAGAAAAGGAGAACGCTGAATCTCCCAGGATGTGATACCAGGTCTCATATGCATACAGTACTAAAACAGCAGTGCAAGAGTCTGAACATGTGATCGGACATGAGGGCCAGTGGGATTAGTGCATTAGAGGAAGCAAACACAAACATTCTTTTAACACTGAGACAGATTAAAACACTTTCTGCTCAAAAATCCATATTTTTTCCCTAAAAGTTCACTCACTTTGACTTTAATTTATATTCATTAAGTTTAATTATATCTAATATTTTTGTCGTCTTTCCTACTTTATTTTAGTTCATGTCATTTTTTATCTTCTTTTATTTTCAGTCACACTGCGTTTGACCTTCTTGGACTGTAATTGACCAGAACCCGCAGGAGAAACGAGCAAACATATTAAAAGAGAAAAGACAAACTGCATTTCGAGCGCCTACATTGAGCATCTTCTCTGTGCCAGTCTCAATGGGAAAATTATCATTGTGCCAAGCTGCATTATGGGAGAATGAGTCCCTAATAGCGTGGAGAAACCCATTCAGTCATAAAACCGTATCTGTCACTACTGTCAGACAAAATTATGCTGGCAAAGTGAATTCCTGTTCGCCCTCTTCGCCAACCCACCAATCCTCTGAACGTTTGTCCCAACGCATGTGTGCGTGTGTTGTGTATGCTCGCACGTGCATGCTAATGTTAGTGCGTGAAAAATGAGGGCAGAGAGAGAGGATGATCAAGTACAAGAGCGAAAAAGCTGTAATGATTAATTTAGATTTTTCTCTCTCTTTCAGGATTCAAAGAACAGTGATGTGATCATAAAAAAATGCTATTTGTGTTTGTAAGAGTTGGAAGTGTGGGTGTTTGCACGTGTGTCTGCTCTCCATATTGGGATTCTTCAAGCACAAATCCCATGCTGTCTGTAATCATTATTTTGTGAGCTGGCTGCTAACATTGTGGCAGTTTCTCAAGCTATTTACACACTCCATCTACTCTGCTGGAATGAAACATCCCATCCAGGTTCTGTGCGGTAAATACAAATTTATTTCACAGTTGCTGAAGTTATACTTTGGGATGTTTAAAGAGTCACTAAACAATTAGCAATGTAACGTAGGAAGAAAAAGAGTCGTTCATGAGAGCTATGTTCTTTACACTAGGGTTGGGTGATATTGTCAAAACAAGAATCGTGATTTATTGTGCCACTGAGCAGCACGGTGGCTCAGTTGGTAGAGCTGATGCCTCTCAGCAAGAAGGTCGCTGGATCAAATACCAGCCTGGGGACATTTCTGGGTAGAGTTTGCATGTTCTCTCCATGCCTGCGTTCTCTCTGGCTTCCATTCCACAGACCAAAAACATGACTGTCAGGTTAATTGGTAACTCTAAATTGTCCCTAGGTGTGAGTGTGAGAGTGAATGGTTGTTTGTATCTTTGTGTGGCCCTGTGATGGACTCGCGACCTGTTCAGGGTGTACCCCGCCCCTCACACTGTGACTGCTGGATATGGGCACCAGTGACCCTGACAGGAAGAAGTGTGTATAGATGGATAATTGTGCCATTTAGCTGATAAAAGTTAATATCACGATTATTTAACTTATTGTATGTTTTTGACATTTTTGAAATCAATTACCCTGTGTTATAAAACTATATCATCAAATCATCAGTCAAGCTAAATGCTTTATTTTAACAGGTTAAAAATGTAAGCTGTAAATTGAAAATCCCCTTTGTCGTCTTTACCGTGATAAGTCATGTGCTCACATGCGTCGCATACAACAAAACATCATCATGTGGAATGGATTGATAAAGATGGGACGAATAGCTCTTTGAGGGTATTCGGTTCTTGATGGGCTGTTTGTTTCAGAGAGCCGTTTGAGCTTGACTAAGTTACGTCATAACGTAAGGATATGCCTCATCACGTTTATGTGAATGACATCCTTGTGTCATAGGCGAAACCATGTGTTTTGTTGAATGGAATGTTCATATGTTTTATAATAGTGCTGGACAATAATTCCTTATCGAAATAATGTAGAAAATGTTTCGATAATGGAGATATGACTTAAAAAGAAATTTGATCCATCAGTGCTCAGCACTACTGCTCTATTTACACTACCCTTCCTACAACACAGCACCAAAATGAGCTTAACAGCTGCGAGTGAACAAGTGTCCACAGTTGATAAATAAGCAGACAAAATAGCTGATTTGAATGAAAAGAGTAAATTCAGTGCCATGGATGTGGTTCGGGTTTCGAAGGTTTGATTTCAGCTTTCAGTCTGATGTAAAATGGGCCAGAGAGTGGTGCCGATGTAGCGGGTCCTCATCAAATATGTTCCACTCGATAGAACTTTCTGAGTGTTCTGAGTGAATGAAAATGAAGTGAGTTAAAGTTTAAGCCCTCTACCTGAAACATCCCTGGTTAAATTGGAAAAACAATCTCAGTCGCTCCATAGTTGATTTAGCTGGAAAGAGTCAATATACAGGAAACTAATTCTGATTTAGATTTAGATTTGAATATTTATTTGCATCATGCAAAGATTACAACCGTTCAGCACTGGGCCAAGCACTCAGGATTTCAGGTCACTGGTATTTTGCCCTGTAGCATTCACTAGCAACCAGTTTTAACTACTTGAGAACCGAGTCACGCCCCCTGGAAATGCCATCATGGCAAAAAGGAAAGTGACCTCATCTATTCGGGGTGACTCGACTCTCATACAGGGAGGCTTAAATGTGAAAAAAAAAACATTGAGTTTGGTTGTGTTTAGTGCAAGATGTGTACTAGACTCTAGGCAGATGTTCTTTCTAAAATCACAACTTAAACACAGTATTAGGTAAAAAAAAAAAGGATTACACGTTAATTACAAACTACTCTTGCAGCACGGTGGATCAGTAGCTGATGCCTCTTGGCAAAAAAAGGTTGCTGGTTCAATTCCCAATCCGGGGACCTTTCTGGGTAGAGCGTGCATGTTCTCTCCTTGCATGCGTGGGTTCTCTCCGGGGAATCCAGCTTCCTCTCACAGACTAAAAGCATGACTGTTAGGTTAATTGGTGACTTTAAATTGTTCCTATAGGTGTGAGTGAATGGTTGTTTGTCTGTATGTGTGTCCCTGTGATGGACTTGAGACCTGTCCAGGGTAGGGTTGGGTATTGAAAGGGTTAAACCAGCCACTGATCTAACTCTTTTAACTACTGGACTCAGACAAAAAAATCATTTTAAACAAATAACATGAATTAAAAGCTGCTGGAACATTTCCTCAAGTCTCTTTCGCTGTGTGTGTGTGATTATGGGCAGACGTCCACAGCGCTGTTGTGTTGAGGACAATTATGGTGGATTCACGGCGGAGAAAGCAGCCGAGGCCTGAGTTCAAAAATCTGAACTATCGCCGCTCGATGAGTCTTGGCAACCAATCAGAGAGACTCATTTTTTCACATTTCTTGAATGTTGCCCACAAACAGACGGACAGGGGCTCTTTAGCTGAAATCGACCATTTGTAGTTGGTGTTCTGGCTGGAGATATCAGCACCAATGCGGGTCAGCAGCTCGTTAAACTGACCGCAGCGTTAAACTGGGCTCGGGACAAAAAAATAGTCCGTCAGCTCACAGCTCCTGGAGTGATGAAACTAATCGAACAAACCACCTCTAAATCATCTGGTGAATTAATTATCTGGTGTGCGCAACATTCGCTTGCTCTAAAGTTAATAAAGCAAAGTTTTTTTTATTTATTTTAGCTTTATTTCATCCGCTGTTGAGACAGACAGGAAAAAACCAAGATGCTCCTCCCTCTTCAGATGCGCGTCTAGTCTTTGTCCCGGTCTGAACGCAGTGCGTCCAACTTCAGGCATTGGGCGCTTTTTTGCTGCTCAAAACGCATTCGGTGTGAGCGTAGCATTAGTCACAGTATAAAGCTCTGTGTTATTTTATCAGTCATCTGAGAGGGCGCTGTTTCAATACTGTGTTTCCTCATGGTGTTGGTTAGTGACAGCGTGCCCTCTCTGCTGTACAAGAAAGTATCAAACACTTTAGGGAATTTTCTTAACTGTAATATCAGATGATGTTCTGCCCCTGCTTTAAATGATGATAATGGAAAATAGATGGAGAAAACTTTAGATTAGTGCTTCTCAATTATAAAATTAGAAAGCGCAAATCCGCACAAATCTAGAAAAAAATTGTAAAAGCCCTAAAGTGCAAACAACAAATTTAGGTCCGCAATTAGCGGATTTGCACTTTAGGAGACTAATGCCCACCACTGCTGAACCCCTGAGTGATAAACACTTGTGAGATTGTGCACATGTTCGTGACTAAGTTCAATCTGTAGTCAGTTGCCTTCTTTTAAACCTTTCCATCTGTTTTTTTTTTCTAATATTCTCCCACTCGTTTGTTCACACTATTTAAGCCCATCTCTCTATAGCTGTGCCTATTTCAGTATCATTCTATTGCTTTTATTTTCCCCGTCTCTGCTTCTTACACCCCAAGGGGACTTGCTTTTTTATTTTTAGTGCATATCCATATTTTTGAGCAGTTACAGAATTTTTATCTCTTGATTATCATGTACTGTAAGTCTCTTTCACTCTCTGCTACTGATTTCTGGTGCATGGGTGGGACAGCAGCACCAGAGAAAGAGAGAGAGAGAAAGAGATGAAGAAGCTCTCAATTCTGTTCCTACTTTTGGGTGTTGGTGTCTCTCCTTTTGCCTTGCGACTTTCTACGCAACAGTGCAGTGGTGCTGATCAATTTCACCGGCTCTCTGTTTTCACCGCACTACATCGCCTCCTCAGCATGCCGACAAAAAAAAAAAGCTTGTGTGTCAGCATGAAATATGAAAAAGCCAGCTCCGAGAACTGAGTGGAAACTGTGCAGATTGTGGCAAATGGAACCACAAGCAGCAAGACGCACAAATGTGACCTGAATGCAACCAGACTGATCGCAACACAAAGTCTCTCGGATAGCGTTTCTGTCGATTACCGGTGCAGAAGGGTAAACACACACACACACGCGCAGCCACAAGAGAGCAGTGACCCTTTGCCACCCCAATAACAGACGTCTCAGGTTTTGATTAACTGCTATCAGAGAGCACAACACCAGAGAGCACGGATTATCGGACTTGTGGGGTGGGGTTGGGGGGGGGAGACAAAGGATAACAGGAAAAAAGCAGGGCAGGGATGAAAAAAAATGGAACTACAGAAAAAAAGTAAAAGTCAGGATCAGATGAATACAGGGAAAAGCACAGTGAAGATTGCCCATTAGGACCTTTCCCACGCCTCTCTTTTAGCATATCCTTCTCAAACTTGTCCTTTCACCCGTTCCACAGTCTGAGCTATCGGAACATTAATAATGACCTATTTAGGCATGTGTGAGGCAGCCCGATGTGGGTATAAAGATACATGACTGTCATTTAAAGTCCATTACAGCATCCAGAGTAACTTTTACAGAGGCCATTCCTCGACGAAGGCTCCTAACAACATCCATTTAAAGAAATCAATAAGCTTGTTTCGAAATGGGTTCACAGATCAACAAAATATTGTTTGATTGTTTGAACATTTAGTTTTCCAATGACTTTTTGCTTTTCCTCATTTTTTAAATAAAAAAAGACAATGAGTTTTAGCACAAATTTTGCTCAAGAAACGATTATAAAATTTCATATATTGATAATGCCTCAACATTAATGGGCTCTAAAAAATGATGGAAATTACCACTGAGGCAAAAGAGTAAAAAGCACCCAAATAATATAAAGTAAGTTCAGTCCATTTACCATTTACCATTTACCATGATTATACTGAGGAGCACTAGTGGTCAGTGATGCAATTTTTAGTATTTTTTTATATATATCTTGAAAAGTCTCAAAATCTTTTATGAAATGCTGAGTTCTTTAGAAATGTCTCTACAAGTCATGGGATGTGAATGGTTATATTCACTCCTACTATTTGACAGATTCTGTCATTTTAGTTTTATGCTTGTTGTCAAACCAGATTTCCCCGTTTCCCCACTCCTGTCCTTATCTGGTAGTTTTGTCTAAAGAAAATGACAGCAGTCAAATGTCAAACTCAAAACCTCAAAAGAGTGGTCCACAATCCCATAGGCACGGAAAAACTCACACTGGGATGTACATATTGGCAACCTGAAAAAAAGTATTTATAAATTTGGTTTTGCATGATTCAAACATCTGGATCTTGTGTTGCTGGATTGTTGAATAGGTTTGAAACATTTGTGTGAACCAACACACTACTGTAGTGATGACTTGGATGTTGAAACCTAGACAGTGAAGTAACTTAATGCAACAAACGCAAACCCATCCAGATAAATCCAGATAAGGATCTTACCTTTTCCCACTCTCTTTCTTTGTTGAGAACAATAACAACCAGCTTTGGGTTTTCCTGGTAGCCGTCTTCTGTGAAAGACAAGTCTTTGCCATCAAACGTCACGTTCATCATGTACCTGTGACAAGGAGGTGCAGAGAATGTTGAAAATGAGACAAGTAAAGGAGACAGGTGAGAAGAAGGGATACTCAAGAATGTAAAATAGAAGAAAGCTACAAATTACATTATCAGGTGACCATGCAAAAGAATAATCCATGATCTATGAAGTTGTTCTCATATTAAATTACCATATTAATAAAAAAAAAAAACAATTTCTAGAGTTCAGTTTAAACAAAAAACTCTGGCTTAATTAACCCTAAAGTTAGTGACAAAACTACTATGGACAGCTGGGGACATACATTTGCAAGAATATTCACAGATTTTCACTTAGAATCACAGTAAACAATACATTTGCATAATTGGGACAAAACTTGACATTTGTTTGCATACATATCTACTAAAAAACACTTCTTGCTTTAGAAATACAAAACCTATAAAGAGTACATTTTGAGACAAGTTCTTAACACCTGCATCACATTCTCTGACTTTTTAGAGAAAAGTTGTTACACAACAATTTTGAACATATTTAAAATTCTGCCCACATGAGAGCATGGCTCTGTGAAAACTGTGAATGCCTGGAAATGTTTCAAAACATTATGGAAACCCCTTCAGCAAAGGGGGACAGACCTGTAAGGCGTTGCTTGTTCAAATTTTCTGGCCGAGTTTTCTCAGAACTCCCTACTGCAGCTTTAAAAGTGTTTAACTCATACATGTTTAAATGTCTTTAGCATTTTAAATTCTATGTAGAAGTGGACATAAACTTTCAGACACAATTTTAAACAGTTTAGTGAGTAAAAAAAAAAAACATCTACATGATTGTGTTTATAGGGAAGAGCATTGCATTCACCTAATAAAAACATATTTGACTCCTGATCTCATAATTACGAGACATTATCTCATTATTACGAGATCAGGATCTCATAATTACGAGAAAAGTTAAAGAGAGTCATAGCTGATCTACGCTACAGGAAAAGTAAGCACTATCACATTTTATTTGCTTTTGTTTCCCCTTAGGTATGAAATATTGGGAAATATTAAGTTTACCTAATATGGATAGTGTTGTGTCTGCTGGTTTGTTAATAAATCTACCTGTACACCAGTCTAAGAAAGTTCTGTTCAATTCAGTTTTGGCAGATTTCGCACAAACATACCACCGTCATTTAGCTGGTAGTTGTACTTTCGATTTTAGTGACAGGATGTCTCAAAATAAAAGCCCAATTCAATACAGTCCGAACAAAACATTACAGATGGCATTAATATTAATATGTTGACATTAAGCAAGTATTTTCCTTGCGGTTGTTCAAGCGAAAATCCCACTCTGACATGCAGGAAGTTGCTCTTTTCCTACAGTACGGTATTCTATGACTGTAAGTAGCTAATGCATGTTAAATGCTTATGTCCTGTATGTACACGAAGAGAAAACACTTCCTTCCCAATACACACAACCTGCTTAAGATCCACAGGAGATCAAGATCTCGTAATTATGACATCTTATCTCATAATTATGAGATCCTGATCTTGTAATTACCTCCGCCAAGGGAGGAGGTAATGTTTTTGGTCGCGTATGTCTGTCTGTCTGTCGTTCTGTCGTTCCTCCGTTCTGTCATTCTGTCGGTCTGTGGACAAAATTACTCAAAAACTT
>JAUBOC010000019.1:14797114-14821052 GCA_032275365.1 Anablepsoides cearensis | reverse complement strand
AATTTGTGAAACAGATCCAGTTCAGCTGCTGTTTATCTATTAGTTTCTATGGAGGCTGTGAGCTGTTGCCCTTTTTGGAACTTCCTGTTTGCTCCTCCATGCTGTCACAGACGCTACCATTGAACGGTATGGGCGGGACTCAGTCTAGTGATCAATATCCAAGTCTATGGAGCCACCATAATGTTCATGTGACCCTCTGTGAAAATTATTTTGATACCTCTGGTATAAGGCCAAATAAATGAACGCGAATGATGTGAATATTTAAATATCTATTTTTTTATTATCATTATTTGTTAAGGTATGTTCTAAACGCTTAAGATAAATTGCCTTAATTGCACTTGAAATGCATAAAATAGAATACGCAAAAACTTAATTAGTTTTGCTATAAGAATAATTTTTTAGATAACGTTTTAAATCCAAGATAATTTTTTTCATTAAATATTGACAGAGATTAGCCCTTGGCTTGGACCAGATGTAGAATTTTGGCCTCTTGATGAACTGAGTCTGACTTCCTTTCAATTTATGTCAGATTCCAAACTTTTTTCATTTGACCTTTAAATGAACTGATATAACACTGCTAGTCATAGAGAAATATGCAACATTATAAACGTGAGAAAAAAAAGTTGCAATACTGAACCGTACTGTTCTGCATCAGGAATGAAAACCAAAGTTTTATATTTTTTTCTTTTTTTATTATTTGACAGGGGAACATCCTTCAGGACAATGTTTGGTCATCACACAGTAATCAGCAACAGTACAATAGAAAGCATCTATTTATGTGTTGAGCCTTTAAACACTGAAACATCCTCTTTTTTTCTCTCTTACATGGAGAAAAAAAAAACATCTGCCATAAAGTACTTTTTTTTATTGCAGACAAACTGAGTCTCCTCAAACAGACACAACATGTACACCCATTCCCACTTCAGTAAGGCTTAAAGGGGGGCTTAGGGTCACCTCTGGAAGTGTTAAAGAAAGAAAACACAAAGTTTATTTTTTTATTTCATTTATGTCAGGTTCAGTCACAGTTTAAACCTTCTTGTCTCTCGTGTCATTCATCAGTGTCATTCAAGAAAATGCAACTTATTACTCATCTAGTCATTCTTTTACAAAGCATCAGGGCCAAGGCTACTCCTACATCAAATATATATATCAGATAATTATCATCACCAAATGTTCAGAGTATCATAAGGAAAAGTGAAAAACATTTTCAGCTCATTTACTTTGAGTAACGTTGGTTCCAAACAAAATGGAACCAACTAGGTTTCTGTTTTCTTCCTATAAAACTGTATAAAGACAAGAATGGTCCCCATACAGCAAGTAACCACCCCATATTGCATTGAACAACAAAGAATAAAGTCATTTAATTAGTATTTCATCAGAAACCAAATAAGAAGAGCCCAGTGCAATTAGGTAGTCATCCTACAAATGGAAACACTTGAAAATGCAAATATCAAAATCTCTAAAACATCCAGATGATTCTTTCCCAAAAGTTATATATATTTATATATATTTTTTTATAAATCAGAACATGCAGTAGTTAAAACTGTTCCCTAAAAAACAGGATTTAAATGTAGCTAAAGATCCACAGATCTATTAATCATAACAACTGTGGAGCCACTCTACCAAACTGTACTGACTAAAGGGATAATCTGTTCATTTTTGAAGTGATGTTCCATCAGTTAGACATCAACAGCTGTCATTCATAACATCAGTCATAAAGAATGGAGAAAAGGGTGAAGGTTTTCATTCAGGCTATGCTAACTGCTAGCCAAATGAGAGTCTGCTTTTTTAAATTGTTTTCAGACCCATAAAGTCTTTGTTAACAAACAGCATAACGATGTAAAGAAATGCTATATAGGCTAATATCAAAACTGCTACATTTGCGTAAAAATACAAACATTGTTCTGTTGAGAAAGTGATGATAAACCAAACAGTGTCATGCAAAAGGGCAGACGTTTAATATTAGCTAATGCAGAGTTTTATAGGCCTAAAATACAATTAACAACAGACCCTTGTTTGACTAGCGTTAGCCTAGCCTGGACAAAAACGTTTGCCCTTTTCTTCATAATTAGTGCTGAATGAATTTATGTCTGATAAGATACAAACTATTGACAACTATTTGACAAAAATCACTTCAGAGAATCCCTTTAACTGGGCCAAGTGGTTTCTGTTGTGGTTATCTGTACCGAAAAAAAATTAAATTAAATTTTGACAGAAAATTCAAAAGCTGTCTGTACTAAAACCTCCCATTGCTGACAATCTGTGTGCAGGAAGAGAATGAGAAACAAAACAATGCCTCGTTATTGATATTTCCAAAAACGTAAGAGTATAAAAAATAGGCTTAATCCAGAGATATGATCAGTTGTGTTAAAGATGAATGAAAACGGTCAGACATGTTTCTGTGCTGCAGGGCTGGAAGAAGAAGATGAGCTGTGATCATTAGCAACGAACAATTAGCTGTGGAACAGTACTGTCTGCGTAGCTGCAAAAAACAAAAAAACACTTTCCTTTGAAAAATTCTTTTCAAGCAGTTTCCACCTAATTTTAAAGATTGCAAATTTGTCTGAAAATCAGTCAAACTGCCGCAGGCAAGGTTCAACCTCACTACTCTGACCTCTACATGCAAACTGTGGGAGAGGAAAAACTAGCAGGAGTGTAGAAAGAGTATCTGATGGTATATCAGTATTTTACTGCACTCAAAAAGAAGAAATGGATCAAGCTTAATAATATTCAACATTTCCTACCAACCTTCAGTGACCTTTGTCCACAAATACTTGAAAAATATGGTTTTGATGAGTGACTTTGGACAGCATCAAAGCACTTTGGTTTCCACTCAGACTTACCGGATCAATGAGGACTTGTGCATTTTTATGCTCTTACACAATAATGTAAAATCAAACAAACAAAAGCAATGCTGTCCCAGCCAGCTGCTTCAAAAAGTGAATAGTATAATGCTTATAAGACGCCTTGTGCCGTTGCGTGGAAGCAACCACAATGTACACACAAAAAGATAAGGATAAACTGGATTTTGTGCTGTGTCTGAACAAACGTATGGCTTGGTAAGAAAACATTCTGCCACTAGAAGCCATTCGGGTAGTTTTGCGGAATAAAAAGAGAAAATGTATTAAATGTGTGTGAAAGAAAATGGAACAACTGTGGAGTTTTACTTAGCTCACCAGGTGCCTGGTGTTGAAAGAAAAGAGAGGTCATAAAAGTCTGTTCCCTCAGTTGAGTCATCTGTGCACATGGTTTTGCAATAACATTGGTGTGTATGTGCAGTAGGTGTTGTGTTAAACTTGTGTTTTTGGTGGAGAAAAATAAGTAAACACAACACCGGAAGTGAAACACAGGTTTGGAGACATCTGCAAACTGCATCTGGCTATAATGTTTGATAAGATCAATATGTGGGGTCAACTAAACCCCTTCAGACATTATTCTTCTCTGGAGGTCTTTATTGTATATTTTTTGAGTGATTTATTGATGATTTTTCAGCTTTTTACATCCTTTCAATACATTTAGGCTGTGATGCAGAGGTCACAAATTAATAATAGTACTTAAGTATTTTTTAAAGTAAGTACTTCAGTACTTTAACTTGAGTATATTTTTGAAGGAGTAACTTTTACTTGTAGTTGAGTAGATTTTACACTGAGTATCAATACTCTTATTCAAGTACTAGTGTTGAATACTTTGTCCACCACTGATTATATGGAGAATTTAGGCTTAATGGGTTTGGGGTATTTTATAATTATTTTATTGAAATCTAATCATATAATAATTATTATGTTTAACAAATAATTATCCGTAATTCTGAAGACACAGGCCCTGTCTACACTAGTTCTGCACAAAAAAACAAAATAAAAATGGCTCTAAAATCCCTGTGCTGTCTCACAATGTGTCAAGAACATCTACATCCACAACATATCCAAACCATTTTTATCCTCCACTCAGTTATTAACCATTTCAGCCCACAATCAGATTTTGACAGCGACAGGATGAGGTTAACGTGAGACAAACAAAGGTTTAAACTGAATAAAATGGCTTTGTTGTTTTGGTTTGTAGGATGCAAAATAGTCTAACAGTGGGCATTTGCAAAATAGGCTGCTACATATCCTGTATCCCCTGTTTACACCTATTTAATTTTAACATTTTTTTTATTTGCACTTTTAAATATTATCAACTCGTTTTTCTTACCAAATTAACACAGTTTGTGTGTAAACAAGTTGTGCATATGCAACAACAACAACAACAAAAATCTCAGTGTAATGTACATTCATGTGCATTACAAATGTACAAATAAGAAAACAGAAAAAATAAGCTTTGGTTTGTAGCCAAAGAAGGAAATGTTAAATAGATACCTTACATGGGACACTGCAGCTTTAATAAATGTGAACAAGACCCTCAACCAATGAGTTGCCATTGGATGATGCATTTATGATGCTGTAGCAGAATGTCTACTTTTCAGCCAATGAGAAGCAAGTGTTTGTGGTTTTACAAAAACATTTAAAAAAATGTTTTAGAATTTATTGATCCTGGAAGAATGAACGGTTCCAACCTTTCAAGTTAACTGAACCCCAAAGATGACCTATTAAATGATGTCTGTTAGCAGAACTGTGGGCACTGATTAAACAAACCGAGGGAACAAATTCTTATAAACTATATTTTGATTCGCCCTCAGGCATCTGGGAGGCTCGGCAAAAAATGGTTTATTGAGTCGTTAGTTGTGATGCTTGTCACTCTTCCACTTCTACAGTAACTCCAGCAGACGGGCCTGAACTTGTAGAGAAATCATCAGTAACTTTAACAATCACACCAACAGTAAACACAGCCTTGGATACGGTCCTGAAGTAGCATGACCATTAAAAGTAGAAATATTCTTGAGCATCATATAAAAGAAAAGGTTTTATATTTAGCAGTTCTACAGTATGTATGAGTACAAGAATGCAGTTGTTGGATGTCATATGGATGGTACTATATTTTCTACAAGTATATATTATTATTAATATTATTGCACTCTGGCTACACATATTTAAAAAAAGTTAGTTTGGTTGTCTTTAGATGTACAGAAACACAGAAGTCGGAGCTGATTCAGCTGGAAAACGGTGGACTCAGTGGTGCCATGTCACGCTCAGGATATTTATTTTGAATTTCTTCCTATTTTAGTCCCCCCCCCCATATTTATATTTGATGGGTATGTAAAAATTAGTCTACCCCAATTTTTTTAATTAAACCCGGAGATTCTTGTTTTTTCTAGTCCAAAGTTTCGTTCAGAGCCTTCATGACGATCTGTTCAAATGTCAGAGAGAATCTTTCTCTTTACAAGAAAATCCATCGGCCATGAGTTTGACTCGCAGCACTGAGCCCACTTCTAAAAGACTGTTCTTTAGACAAAAAAGTACAAACAAGTCCAAGACAAAACTACAGAAACACATTGCACGCCACTTCGCTTCTGATTCTTTTTAAAAATAGAAAAATAAAACACCTCTCCGTGACCTCAATTTGCAGTTTGAGAGGATCTTTTCTTTATCACTCAGAATTATAATTTTTTTCCAAACAAAAACACATACACAAGAGGACAACGGAGGAAAAAAAGAAAGAAAAAAAAACAAGCAACTCAAAGTTTAAATCTGTGTGCAAAAACCATTTTAGAACCTCTATAAAAATATGTGCATATGGATAGAACTATTTTAAAATTTCACCAAATACATTATTTTCCTTTTATTTACATTTGACCAAAAAAAAAAGGGATAACGAAAAAATACAGCTCTGCACTGCTGCCCCTCTCATATGAAAACACACGCATTCATTCGCACGTCTGCTCGGATCAATGTGATCAAGGAGCAGACGGGGGGAGGAGGGGTGGGGGAAAGCAGAACCCCTGTGAAAAAACCTGAAGTTGCATAATCCATCAATCCTGTCCCTCACGCTCGCATTTCACAAACCGCTTCCTGGAAGGGTCAGCGGAGATCAGCCAGACGCTGCTTCCTGAGTGAGTGAGGACAGTGTGTGAAAAAAACTTTGGCTACAGAGTAAAGTGGCTTCAGTCCCGATGTGTGAAGAGGATCAGCCGTTAACACACCACGTACAGTTCAAGGATCTCATGTTTTTCAAGCAAAATTAAAAAAAAAATCCACTGTCTGTTATTTAAGGAAGAGTCTGTTCCAGATTTTCTCCGGAAAAAGTGATATATTTTTTTTTTACTTATTATTATTTATCAAAAATCAAAACAAACAAAAATCAAAACATCCCACACCCAACTTCCATATTTTATTCTTTTCTCCACCTGGGTGAGGTCGCCTGGGACCCCATCTCTCTAGCTTTGAAAGTCGCCTTCCCGTCACAATGTAACACTCGGTGTTTACTGAGCGGTCCTCCGATTCTTCGCGCTAAAACCTGCGCTGCTTCCCAGTCTGCTGTCGAAAGGGGAAGAGCAAGTGGCCGGATCTGGGTCTGAAATGGCTGCCGACAGGCTGCTCACGTACCTGGACTGTGGTTGGTCAAAGTTAAATTGGGTGACTTGGATGCAGTCTCCCGCAACAGGTGGGTGCCTTGCGGCAGAAGACAGAGGGTGGGTCTGTGAGAAGTGCATCACGGTGGGGAGAAGAGGTGCGTGCGGCTGGATGAAGACGTTTGGGCTGATTGGGATGTTGGATGGGGTGGGCGTAGACGTGAGAGGCGGAGTGTGCGTTACGGTAGGCGTCAGCACGTGAGATGGTGATAGCGCTTGCAGCGGTACGTGGATAGGCGTCAAAGGGGTTTGCATCTGTGTGCGGAGGTTGGTTGACGTGTCTTTTGTGAATGGGTTTGATGGCGACGTCGGGTCACTGGATGGCGTCCGGCGTCTTAGCATCATGCTGCAGTCGGCCAACTTTGGGGGTGATGGAAGTCGTGGGTGTTCCTTCTCAGAGGGTGGGTAGATGGATATGCAGGGAGGGCTTGTCTTCTTCTTCCTGTGGCTGCTACCGACTGACTGCACCCTCACAGGAAATGCCTGAGTGCCTTTTCCTGGCTGGTGCTCTATCGTCAAACATGGACTGTCACTGGTTATAACGGTCTGTGGAAGGCAAACCTCTATGGAGTGGCGACGCTGGTCTTCAGAGTACCCAGCAGATTCTGGCGACAGTTTGTCCAGGAAGCCATGGTTGTCAACCTTTAAGCCTTTCTTGGCATCTTTCAAACCTGCCTCGAGCAGACTGTGCGCACTCCTTGCGGAGGAAGGTGGCAGCGTGGGAGGAGGAGACAAGGAGCTGAAGCTGAAGTCAAGAGGGCATGGCAGGGTGTAAGGGGAGAGGGAGTGGCTACGGCCGGCTTTTCGTCTGCTCTCCCGCTCCCCTCCCTCCCCATCCCTCCACCTGCAGCGGGCCGAGCTGGTTATGTGATACACCTCCTCGTCGGCCGGGTCGGAGAGGGAGACGGCGGACGGCGCCCTGGGTCGGCGGAGGCTCCCAGAGCGCGAGGGAAGACGCGGGGAGGGAGGTGGTGGGAGGAGAAGCGAGGGGGTTGATGGCAGCAGAGGGAGTGGAGACGGGGAGGATGGCGATGGAGGGAGGGGAGAGGAAGAGAGAGAGCAGGGTGGGAGGGAGAGGGTTGAGGGAGCGGAGGAATGAGGGGGCACAGGCGTGAACGAGGCAGCATGAGTAGAGATTGGAGAAGGGAATTGTGGGAGAAGATGAGCAGAGCTTGACCTCTCTTGTTTCTCACAACTTTGGGACTCCACTGAGTCAACTTTAACTGCCACCTGCAAGACAAGAGGGAATCACACAGTCAGAGACTTTCATGGTTTCTGATCCAAGCAATCACAAATCAATATACTTTTATCTGTTTTTGACTTCTAAGGACGTCAAGAATTGGCAACCTTGTTCTATCAGGGAACCCTGATAGCATAGTGCTAGGTCTGTTACGTTACATGATGCAGCAAAAGTTATTTTAGTCACTCTTGGTTCTGTGTAGAGATTGTTATGTTCTGTTTGGGTCATGCTTTTCAACCTGTTCTATTTTCTATGAGGTTTCCTGAACTGTTATGTCAAAGTATTTGCAACGGAACTACCAAATAAGGTCTGGACTGTGATCTTAGACACCCCTCAGAAAAGGGGTGACAGAAGGTGATTATGGAGTTACAATAAGGACAAATTCAGACATTGCAGTTCCACTTTATATAGACTCCAACTGAATGATTTAAATGTGAAAAATGTGGATTTAAAAACACGAAATGTCTCCTTCAAGATGGCACCCTATAAGTTATTTTAATGCCACAAATCCATTATTTTCTCTTTTTTATTTTTAGAAATATTGTTTTAAATAGTGCTGATGCATCTCAGTAATCCAGATAGAAAAATTAAAAGGAAAATTAAGCAAGTCCTCTGGAAGGGTTCTTCTTTTAATGAAACATTTCATCTCTCCTCAGAGGGACTTGGCTGAACACTGTTCAAAAGAATGAGCCAGCACAGACGAGCCACATCTACAGGCCAGGACTCTGCAGTTTAAACTCATCTACAGACCAGTTGTCACTCTTTCAGTGATGAAGATGTTCTCATCCTTGATAGAGGGGAACATTGGTTTGAAAGAGGAGTAAAAGAAGCCATTTTTGTGAAGAAATACCATCCACCATTAAACAGAGGTGGAGGACTTCGTGTCCAGTTGTCCTCCTCCTACAATGCTGTTATTGCAAGTATGACTTGGTCCCCTGCAAGCAAAAGGTGTGAATCAGGGCCCCAACGATAGTCAGGTGATGGAGAACATGACCATCCATAAACAATGGAGCTAATCAAGGCACTAACAACCTATCATTAGGCTGATGGCCCTCTTTTGCATGTGACTAACCTGTTTGTCCGCCATGTGGAGTCAATGCTTATAAGGCTGAGTTCACCTGAAACTCCTCAGACTAAAGAAGTCTCTCGGAGGAGAGACAAAACGTTTCATTAAAAGAAGAACCCATCCAGAGGACTTGCTTAATTTTCTTTTTGATTGTTTTAAATAGTTTAATGATTCTTTTAACAATTTGTTGGGACAGAGAAGTTCATCCTTTGCTCTCATGTAAACAGTAATTTACACCAAATTATTACTACAATCACATTGTTAATGAGGTTTAATCCCATAACTAGTCTTTGATCGCCATGTTGAAATTTTACATTCACATAGAAGACATAATATGCCAGAGTAAACAAATCTTAAGAAGAGTCATTGTTTGTTTATTTATTAACCTTTATTTTAACCAGTCAAATTCCAGATCTCCTTTGCAAGGGAGGTCTGTGCCAGGCAGTCTATTGTGCATTTTTTTTTTTTTTGTCTGTGGGGAAACTGGAGTACCTGGAGAAAACCCATGCAATCATTAGGTTCCACACAGAAAGACCCAGTGGTGGGCAGCACTATTCTAAAAATGTGTTGCACTAACCCTAAAGCACTAACTTTAATAGGTCCCCTAATTCTAAAGCACTAACACACTTAAAAATTTAGCAAAAGCTAATTCTAAAGCACTAAAGTCCCAGCCAACCCGTGGAACATTCCTCAGAATCAACATGAGACAATATTTCTTTGTGCAGAAATGTATTGTTAATATTGTTATATTATTTATGGACAGTAGATTATTGCAATTTTTAAAAATAATCGTAAATGAATAAAAATTAGTATCATAGTTATTAGGTTTGTTTATAGTTGTTTTTCTCATGTTAACAGAGTTATTAGCAAAGTTTATATTCGTAAACAAGTAATATATGGGGTCACGAGTGTTTGCAACTGTTATTTTGTGGGTCGGAAGCAAAAAAGTTTGAAAACCACTGATGTAGTGGATAAGTGACACATATGTGAACATGTCTGACAGCCTTAACCCTCAGCTGTTGACAAAAATGTTAATCAATAACATTTAAAGAACTAAATTAGTGCTTATAAATTTAGCCCATAAATTTAGCAAGTGCTAATTCACTAATAAATTAAGAAATTAGCAAAAGCCCTATCAGAAAATTAGTTCCCCTAACTGTGCCCACCACTGGAAAGACCCAAGGTCCAAACCAGGGTTTGAACCCAGGATCTTCTTGCTGTGAAGCATCAGTGCTAACCACTGAGCCACGGTGCCGCTCATGTTATATCTTTGTTAATCCCATTGTTTTATTTTTGGATTTTTGTGTGTCTTTTATTCTTTAGAATGGAGTCTCTCACCTGTCTGTGCAGGGCTCGTGGTGAGGGGCAGGACGCTGGTGAGGAAATGCAGGGAACAGTGAGGGTGGGAGTTGACTGAGGATGACGAGGAGAAATGTTTGGAACCTGCAGCAGGGAGCGGCTCTCGCAGGGCTGGGAATGGACCGACATCACTGAAACTGCAAGACAACGATGGGTAAAAAGTTCATCAGACAAGCTCAAATCACACGGACATATACATACACTCATGCAGTTTTGCTGATAATTAAAAAATAATAATAATAATTCATGCAAGGTATTCTAAAACATTTTAGAAGCAAACACTTTATTATGATAGAACATTTGAATTTAAAAGCTTTCTATACAAGTTGCAAGACAACAGTTCAGTTAGAATAAATGTAAAAATGAATCAAATCTGCTATTGTAATAAAGTGTTTGTATAAATGAAACTTGTTAGCACAGTTGCTATGAGCAGAAATGTTCAGTTGCAGAACAAAGCAAGTTTACCAAGATGTCAAAGATCAGTTTTCTAGTTTGTTATTCTGTATTAGAATCTGGTTACATCAAGTTTCATGTGACAATATAGAATCACTTTCAGATTAAATTGATTAGTCAGATGTTTTTGAACAGGTTCAGTAAAAAAGTTGTAAACAATTAATGGGCTTTTATTGATGTGTTGGGCTTTTATTTGTAGTGTTTTAGTGGTTTAGATAAGAATGAATAAAAACCACGAGAAGCCAAATCTATGTAAAATTATTCTGTGAAACTTTGTAACCAGAGTCTTTCTGCACACACAGGTCAAGTAAACCCATGAGTTCAGACATCAGAGTTGCTCCATTAACAGATTCATCATCAGTTCAAACGCTGAGCTCAAGCTGTAAAGTCACTTTTATTGAGAAACTAAATGCTCCAATTTCCTATAATTAGCACATTTTCTGCATGTCCGGGTTTTGTGACTTTGCAGCTTGGTCATAAAGTTAGTCATAATTCCTCTTTAGTATCTGGCTTTATCACGGCGGAGCAGATGAGCCAGTGTGAAGGTTGCAGAGATTCACATGGATCAACTCATCCGTTGCAGTCAGTACCTTGGGACAGAGCTGGGTCTGTCCACAGCCTGGCCACAACATGCCATTAGATTCTGACTATGGGTGAAACAGTTTACGTTAGTGTCTTCGCAAGTGTTCTGTTAACTTTTTTTTTCTTCTTTTACTTTAAAAATTTCAACAAAAACAACAAAAAAAAACCCATCAATAATAAGCTTTATGTTACCTGAATGCTGGTGCTGGGAACTGGGGTCTACCTCCTTCAGCGGGTGGGGTGCGCTGGCAGGGCGCACGGGTTGAAACATATAGCTGTCATATGGCAGAGAGCGCATCCTGGACACAGATATTTTCTGTGTGGACAGAAGGTCCGGGTCATTGCATTGCTCCTCTTCCTCCTGCAGAGGGAGACAGACACCACAAAGACTGATAAATTTCATCCCTAACGCAGATGAAAAATCACTCCTTTTATATTTCAAATGTTTAGAAATGGTATTTCACACTGCTATTGATATTAGTTTTTCTATGATAATTGTAACTTTTTAATGAATCAGGTCCGCCTCCCACCTCTCCAGGTGAATTGGGACATGACCCAATATAGGTCCCTCCAACAGAGCTATTGTTGGATGCTGTGCTTTGCCTGCGTTGTCTCTCCTCTTCCATTTCTAATGCAATCTCTGCATCCATCTCTGCATCCTCCTTAGCCTCCTGTAAAATCAGAAGACCAAAAAAAAAAAAGAAAATGCATAACTTGCAACTAAATCTTCATACTGCTGGCTAATTGTATCTCTGCATCTTTTGGGACTGCACCTTGTTGCTCTCTTCAAGATGTTTCATCAAAACTGCCACCACAACATTGACCAGGACAAACTGGGCCATGAGCACAAAGGTGACAAAGTAAATCGGAGAGATCCAAGGCAGGTATGTGATACAGTGGCTGTCATCTGACAGGCACTCCCGTAAGGTGTCCTTAAGAAACATAAATCAGGTTCGAGAAAAGAAATATAGTCAGGATAGAGAAAGAAAATAACAAAGACAAGATACTTTAGATCATGTGTCAAACTCAAGGCCCACGGGCCAAATCTGACCCTTGTTGATGTTTTATTCATCCCCAAAGGTAATAACTGGAAAATAGTTTTATTCTTTCTCTATTCATTTCTGTTTTTAGTGCATTCCTCTCATGACAGCTTGTCAACTCTCAATCCAAAAAAAATTAAGTTTGAATTTTTTAGTAATCTTTGATTTTAGTGTGGAAAGAGCAACAAAGAATCAACGGTCATTACATTTTTATGTGTTCTTTAATTTTAACGTCAAATAATGTGATTTTTAGCGAGGGATTGTAACAAAATGCCCCTAAAATATAATAAATGAAAAAGTTGTAAATGTTGTATCCTTCTAAATTTAATATTTTTCTTTATTTGTTAGCTTGTGTATGTTCTAAATGCTATAGAAAACGTAATTTTGAATGCAATTCACATTGCTATAAAAACAATTTGTTAAAAAACATTTCTTCAATAAATATTGACAGAAATTGGCCCTTGGCTTGGAGCAAGTTTTAAATTTTGTCCCCTTATGTGACTGCCGTTAACACCCTTGAGATAAATGGTCCAAAGATCTACAAAAAATAAAACATTTTTAAACACCAAAACTGCTTAGAAATGCCAGAGAGCTCTGCAGAGAGTTTGAAGTGCTCATCTGACCTTTTAACACTCTGAATACACAGCTCACTTGATGGACGTAGGGAATTCTTCAAGGAGGAGGGATCTTATGTTCATGGCTGATTTGTGTATTCATACATCCATACACAACTTTCACACTACAAAAAAGTCATTTCAGCAAATATGTTTTATTGCAGAAGTTTCTTTTTGTCATTTTATTTTCAGTTTGCCGCTGAATAATGAGACGTGACCCCTCTTCCAGTCCATGTTTAATTACTAAATCCCCAAGTATTATAAACTCATTAGAATTTAAAATATACTTACATCATTCGTTAAAGTTCTGGAGGGGTTATGTTTTAGCTTGCTGTGTGTTTGTTCCTGCTTGCTAATGGGTTTTAGCTGGTCATGTTCTTAGTGTTTTCTCCATAGTTGCTATTAGACATCCTCAGTTTAGTTTAGTTTAGTTTAGTTTATTACGGATCCCCATTAGTTATTACCTCAGCAATAACTATTCTCTCTGGGGTCCACATAAAAACATCCCATCAACTACAACATTACAATAAACTTAGCATACAATCATTATACAAATATCAGCTCATAAAACAAACAAAAAAAAACAAACAAAACAAAAAAGAACTTAATACAATCAAATATACAAATATTAATAGAAAAAAATAAGTAAAAAAAATACAAGCTACACAATTAATTTTATACTAAAATCTTTCTCTGAAGAATTGCCACTTTCAACTGTCTTTTAAAAGAATCGTCATTGCTAATTTGTTTAATACATGAAGGCAGTTTAATCCATTTGGAAACAGCTCTATACAATACAGCTTTTTTAATGTATTAGCTTTAGGTAAAGGTAATGTATAATTCCTTAAAGTAGACTGTCAGTGATTCAAGGTTCCAAATCTTTACACACCACCTGGCTTCCATTAGTAACCAGTCCTCCTGATTCCACTCATCATCACCCCTCCCTCTTCATAAACTGCTCTGTTTACTCCTGTTACATTTGTTTCTTGCCACACCATCATTTGTTTCTGCATTTAAATAGATTAATGGATAATCCTGAATCTATTTCCTACATTTAGGTCTCGTCAATTACAAATCCATCATAATCAGCAGATCAATTTCACTTTGTAGGAAGCTCTTAAGCAAAAAGAAATAAATTGAAAATGGAAAAAAAACCCTGCCATCATTTATTAATTCCAAGCTAATTATGAGTTAGAGCAACAAATCCTGTTTGGTCTCAAGACGTATGTCCCTAAAAAGTGGTTGACAGGGAAAATCTATGGTTTAAATTAGGTTTAAATGTGTTACCAAATCAAAAATGAATTTAAGTCAATTTTCTGCTTAAATCTGAGGATCTCAAAAATTGGAATAAAGTTGCACGTTATCCAAAGTTTGACAGCCTCAATGACTTGCTTTAACTCAATGACCAAACCAACCAAACTTCTATTAATCCTGTAGACACCTTTCTATTATAGACATCGTTTTCATTACAATAACCTTGAAATATGGAATAGAGTTGACATTGTTTGGCTCTAAGCTACTTTATCCCTTCTTAATTGGTTTTAGAGGTCATTGCTCTCTCTGTGGTTTCAGATCATCCACACTTCATTTGTGAGAGTGTCGCAGTGTGTGTTGTCGTGTTTGTGTTCATACTTTCATAATCCCATTCCAGTTGTCTCCAGTGGATACTCGGAACAGCGTCAGAAAGGCCATCCCGAAGTTCTTAAACGTCGCGTGACGACTCAGACCTTCACATGGATTGTTTTCGCTGCAATCTGATAAGCAGAAACATGTATGTAGGACATCTATTACCCAGCAGGATAAAAAAAAAAACACTGAAACAAGCCGTGTACACTAGAATTTATAGCAAGAGTGTGGCTGCTGTTTAAATGTTGAAAAATGATATGCTGTGTGACAGTTTCATTAAATGGCAGACAAATAAATGGAAGCAGTTCGTTGTGGAAAAGATGTTTCATTCTTCTCCCAAATGGATAAGGCGAGTGTTTGATTTCACAAAACGGTTCTACTTTATTGATTTGTTTGTGTAAGGCTAGACTGTGACATCCTGGGATTTATGGATGGTCCTTTCAATCACACTGCCATGAAGCAACCATGACAATTCTTTGAACATTTCAAAAAATAAAGAAATACATTTCTTTGGTATATAACTGCAAGTGCCCCATTTAGAAAGTCCTAATGATGTACAATAAAAAAAGAAGAAGAAACTTTGAACAGAGCAGCTAAGTGTTACATCTCCCTGGACATGACAAAAAAAAGGGGAAAATAATTGTTTCTGGCGGACATGAAAAGTCTTAAGATCAGTTTTGACAAAAGAAAAAAAAGAAGCCCTCAGAAGCCAGTGAGCTATATCAATCCAGAACATAGCTTGAGCTGCTTTAGACCCCGGGGTCACACGAACAGGCAGCTGAAGAAAATTGAGACGGCCCTTTGAGTATAATAAACCTTGTATCGCTCCGTATCGGCTACCAAGAGAAAAATGGAGAGGATTTAACAATGCCACCCTTCTGCTAAGAGGAATAAAGCAGCTTTACATAATAGGAAAATGGAATCCGGCTTGATTCACATAGTTCTGGTGTTTCAAAGGAAAGACAAACACATAGAAAAAAAAAAAAAACATAAACCTAAAGATTTTTGTCTTGATCTGTAATTCCTTTGACAGGAAGACAAGACCCTCCTCTCTGTTCCTGTGACTCACTGCAGAGAGTGACATGAGGATATTGGAGGGAATGATGATTCATCTGAGTGTAGATCAAAATAGATTATTAATTAGATTTAGTTTGGAGTCAAAATGAAACAGCTTGGGTGTCTGCTATGCTTTAATGTCCAATTTTAGGTATGTTTTTATGTGAATCCATCATCTGTGACCTCATCTTATTTGCTCAGTCCTCTGCAGACAGACCAGAGATGTGACTCCCAACATATATCGCTTCCCTAAATTTCAACTCCCTTAAATATAAAAAACATCAGTCCTTAACAACACATTAATTTCAAGCCTGAAAGCAAAGTGGAGGTCTCTGCAGTACGCAGGGGGAGTTTCTTGGTGTGTAAACAGAGTTTGGCCTAATTGGGATTGGCTTCAGTGTGGGCGGAGTTTGGAATATAGGCAGAGGTTTTTGGATGTGGTTGGACCATGATTGTCTTGTGGTGCTAGTTTAAAAGATGAAGTAATAGTAATAGTAAAATAATTGAATAGAATAAATAGATAATAATATTTGTCTTATCCCCGAGCTTTGTGTAACGGTGGTCCCCAGAGCAATTTCATTGAATATCCCTGTATTAATGTCTCAAAATAAGCTGCTTTAAAACCAGCATTAACCATAATTTACATCTCCCATAAAGCATGTCGATTATGCATGGGAATTTCAAAGTCAGAAAATAAGAGTTCAGAATTCAAAACTGTGAGTAAAACTCTCTTACAGCATTCATTCAGTCAGTCGGACACATAGTATTTTAAATTGATTGAGGATATGGTAAAATGTTGTTTCTATGCAGAAAACACTACGTAAAGCTCACTAGCACCTTCCTGTCTCAAGTTATGCCTAAAATTAATATTCATTTTTAACATTATAGGTGCTTTCTGACTGTTTTGACTCGTGCACATCCCCACAGCACCCCGCACTTCTGGGGATCACACTTCTGAGCCTCCCTGGTAAGGTCTATTCAGGGGTCCTGGAGAGGAGGGTCCGTCAGATAGTTGAATCTCGGATTCAGGAAGAGCAGTGCAGTTGGGAGTATGGGGTACCAGGCCCGTTGATAAGGGCTGTTAGGTCCCTGTAAGTGCTTGGTCCGCATTGCCGGTAGTAAGTCGGACTCTTTCCGGTGAGAGTTGGACTCCGCCAAGGTTGCCCTTTGTCACAGATTCTGTTCATAAATTTATGGACAGAACTTCTAGGCGCAGCCAAGGTGTTGAGGAGATCCTTTTTAGTGACCTTAGAATCCCGTCTCTTCTTTTTGCAGATGATGTGCTAAGCCAGAAGGCGAAGTTCTCGATTTACCGGTCGACCTATGTTCCTCACCTATGGTCACGAGCTTTGGGTAGTGACCAAAAAATACAAGTGTATCGCGGATACAAGTGACCAAAATTAGTTTATTTTGCAGGCTGTCTGGGTTCTCCCTTAGAGATATGGTGAGAAGCTCAGTCATCCGGGAGGGACTCGCCGGTGCTCCTCCACATCGAGAGGAGCCAGTTGAGGTGGCTCAGGCATCTGTTTAGGATGCCTCCTGGACGCCTCCCTGGTGAGGTGTTCCAGGCACGTCCCACTGGGACGAGACCCAGAGGAAGACCCAGGACACGCTGGAGGGACTATGTTTTCACGCCTTGGATTCCCCTAGAGGAGCTGGCCCAAGTGGCTGGGGAGAGGGAAGTCTAGGTCTCTCTGCTTAGGCTGCTGCCTCCGCGACCCGATCCCGGATAAGCGGCAGAAAACGGACGAATGGACGGACATCCCCACAGCTTCCCAGCATTCATCCAGTTGTTATAGCGTCTTCAAATCCCATACAAAATAGTCAATCTAACCAATCACATCTCTACAAAAACCTCACAAAGTCAAACAGACCAAACACGTCTTCCACAAACTCTTCCCACATACCAAGAAACTCGCTCTTAGAGACTGCAGAGACCCCCTTCTCCTGAAAGATGTAAACAGTTGTTGTTTCTGCCTGTCTGTGTGTTTATCTGTGACCAACGTATCTCGTTAAACTCAGGGAGTACTCATTGGGTGCACATCTACAACTGATTTAAAATCAATTGACCTTAAATAACACAAAATTAGCTATAATTCATAGATATGGATCTAAAATTTGGTATGTCTGATTTGAAGCAGTGTGCTAATTATACTGATCAGGCAAATATGATATTTCCTTGGTTGCTAATGTGTCTTAATGAAGGATAAGTAAGGAGACAGATAGAGGTCAAAGAGTGGATTGAACACAAAAAGTTCTAATAAGAGTACTTCCTAGAACTGCAGTATGAATGACTAAATTCAAAAACTTATTTTTGCTGATACAAGTAAACCATTATAGATATGTGTGTGTGTGTTCTTTTTATTAAAAGTATGACTGACCCAGTTTGCCAAAGAGCTCCACTCCCAGAGCAGCATAGATGAAGAAAAGCAGCATAAAGAGAAGGCCGAGATTTCCCACCTGCAAGCAAGAACACGTGTTAGATTCCACTCTGTGTACAAAACACTTGTTTGTTTTTGCTTATTTAAAGCTCCACGGAACAGAAGGAAATCAATTTTATGTCGTTGTTTTATTGTTCTCATTCAATTTGGCTCATATTTAACTGGTACATTTTCAAGAAAGATACAATTTGTCTCACACAACACAACCAAAGAAGACGTGAATAAATTTAACTTAATTTCATCTTAGTATTTATTATTCTATAAACGACACTTTCAAAATGACTTAAGATATAATTTAGACTCAAAGTTTGAATAAGTAATGACATGCAGAGGAGGTAATTGAATCATTTTAATCAGGTGTGTTGGAGCAGGGAAGAATGTAAAACATGCAGGTTAGTCCGCTTGTAAGACCAAGACTGTGGAGCACAGCTATATTTTCCACTCATCATTATCAAACAGATATTTTTATAATAATAAGATATAAAATACATTTATTTTCATTCATTTTGAATAAAAACAGAGGTAATTTAGCAAAAAAAAAAAAAAAAACGACTCTGTAACATGTTTAAAGATAGATAAGTAAACATACAGTTGAAGGACAAACATGTCATTTTTATCAGGCATATATGTAATAAAAGACTACCAGTTACTTTACAAACTTTGTTTACCAGGATGAAGAACTAGACAGGCTTTGTTACTGTGTTTGAGACCTCACAGAGGCTGTGTTTACCTGCGGCAGCGCCTGCATGACAGTATCCAGCAGAGCTCTCATTCCTTTTGCCATCTTCAGAAGTTTTAGCACTTGGGAGGATACAGAAAAAAGAATAAAGCTTTTGTCATATTTTTAGTGAGCTGCCTTGCTGCAGAATTCATACGGATATTTGAAAGATGGTTAGACTTGAGTTTATTTCAGGGAACAGGAGCCAAAATCAAAATTAGACACAACCTATAGAGGTTTAGTCAGGTTGAGTCTTTGTGTGTGTGTGCATGCGATGGTACCTCTTGCTATTCTGAGTACTCTCATGATTCTGATGATGGTAGGATTTATTGGCAATGCTGCTTTCATTTTCAGCTCCTCCAGAGTGATGCCCATTATGGACAATGCAACAATAGCTACATCCAGTTGATTCCACCTAGAACACAAATTAAAATGAGTTATTAGAGGTATATGTATGTGTATGTGTGTACTACAGGTGCATTTGGGGACAAAAGTCGAGTCCCCCTTTGGTTTAAACGCCATTGGTGGGCTGGGGGTTCAGTTTAGGACCAAGGTGTGAATTGAGTTTAGGTTAGTTTTAGGGTCAGGTAGGTACCTGTGAGGTTAGCGTTAGGGTTTGTGGTCAGGGTTAGGCTGTACAAATGTAATGGAAGTGAATGGAATGTCCTCAATTAGATAGCGGTGCAAACCTGTGTGTGTGTGTGTGTGTAGATATGATACCATCATCTGTTTCTTTAAAAGTTCAATATATTTTTTTTATTTTTTACTAACCTGGTTAGAGGTAAAATAAATGTAACATGTCAGTTTAATTTTTTGTTCATCTGTTTCAATTAGGAGAACAAGATTTTGTCCATTTGAAATAAACACTAATTTCTTTATTAGAGTGTTTGCCTAAAGAAGAAGACCTAATAGTAGTTCTCCTTAATTGTTGATGCTAAAGACTAAGCTGAGGATTTAAAATTAATTGGTTGTGTGCCCACTTGGTAGACAAAAAAAAAAAAAAAAAAACTAAACAGACTTTGACCCTGATATGGTCCTGCTGGGACACTTGGCTACAGATACATAAAACCAAAATAATACATTTGTTCCTGTGGGGGTGGAGAACCTTTTATGGCTTTTCTTGTTTTTCCTTTTTTTGTGTGTTTAGAAGGGTAAGAATGTGTGTTATACCAGGAGTCGATATGGCTTTTACCTGTCTTTAAAGAACCTTTGGAAGCCAAATGCAACAAGTTTGAGCAGGGCCTCGATGACGAAGATGAAGGTGAATACGTAGTTACAGTACTTCAGAACCTCCTCCAAATACTGAACAGAGACAAAAACATGCAAAGAAAAATGAACAATGTTTCATGATTTACACTGACTACATTATAATACATTTGAATTATGTTATATTAAACACTTGTAAACAGGCACCAGCTCAGCCACAAGCCTGCACAGAAAAGCAGGTAAATTATAATTTATAAATCTGCATACATTTCAGATTATTGTGTCTGATTCTAATAAACTACCTTGAAGTTGTGAGCCTATTGGAGTGACCATAGAGATGAAGCAATCATATGTGTCACTGCAAAGGCTCCACAACAGGCTGCGGAGTAATTGGCAAGACAAATGGTGGCATTTGCACCCCAGTTATAACTGTATGGTTTGTTACGTTATTAGCGGTTCTCAGTCCCATAGAATGGCTTCAGACTGTCCCGACAGTGCCCCCTAGTGGGTTACCAGTGCCATATACTTCCGGTCTACTTGCAGTCTACTTTATCGTAGCCTATGTCATTTTCTCTAAAATTAACCTTAGTGAATTTATGCCTCATATTAACCAGATTGCATAAAAATCTTAGTGGTTTTATGTGTCATATTAACCAGCTAACAGTCTGAAGCCAATTGTATGGGACTGATAACGGCTAATAACATCCATTTAATGCATGATAACATTTGAAGCGGGTGAAATCTTGCAGTATAAACTGAAAGTGTTAAGCGGTTGTGTTTTTAGGCTTAGACCATTTGTACAGACATGTTTTTAAATTATATTCTTGTCAGAAATAATCATAAGCAAGCTTGTATGGAGGGTTCCTTAGTTCATGTATTGCCTCTAAACTAATTATGTTAATTAATAATATTAATATATTATTATTTTGCTAATTTTGATTAGCAAAATTAGGGCAAATTAGGGCAGGAATAAAGCTGAAGGCTAGACTGTCCAAATTCACAGCCCCTGACCTGGCTCATTTTGACCAGATAGTCTGGGTTCTTTGAAGAATGCAGCCAAATAAACAACAAAGAGGTGTTACCAATGGCCATTGGATAACTGTATGCATGTAGGAAAATGTATCAATATGTGAAGCAATGAAGAATTCCTTTAGGTATTACCTAACCAAAATTTAAACTTCTCCTATAAGTTAAGAGTGTTTGCAGTTACCTGTGGCTGATTGTAGTGCTCAATGCTCATTGTGAAGACATTGATGCAAATGATGAAGGTGATGAAGAGATCCAGATAGTGGCTTGTGCACAGTGTGTGAATGGACAGACGCACAGGCGAGTAGTCTGCATAGTACGGCCTCTGCTTAGCTTCTGAAATGCACAAAGCAAAGCAAAGCAAAACATAATGAGAGACACATCTGTGACTACTTGAACTGTTAAAACATTATGTGCCCAGTGGTGTGCACAGCGAGGCAGAGGGGTTGAGTAAAGTGATCTCCACAGTCTTTGTTTGGGTTGGATAGCTCAATTTTTAGTGTTTTTATTCAACAAAGACATGCTCGTGTCTTGAATTGTGATCAGATGTTTTGGCAGAGTTCATCTGATTATCTAACCAGTTCCTCAAACGATCTGTGCACACGACTGCTTGTGTGTTCAAATGGGAGAGGACATGAGTAACAGTTAGGCTTCTATTGTACAGCTTTTGCATAAAGAGCTCTAGCCTTAGGAGTGTTGTGTTCACTTAAGTGCTGATAAAAAGCAACCAGCTGAAGCTTAATAAACTATTATCCTGTTTACTGTTTTTTTTTTCTTTTTTTTTTAACAAACTAATATGCTAGACTTATCTTTGCTTCACACTATATAATTGTTTTCCGAAGAAGAAAAATGGCAAAAAGTAATCTAATATTTTTATAAAATACAGTTTCTCTAATAAGTGTCATAGAAAAAGCCTGCAGGTATGTGGCCTGCAAGAGATTCAAACATGCGAAAATGTCTTAAAATATGCTTCTTTAAAGCCAGCCTTGACCATAAACTACATTTCCCATAATGCATATTAATTCTTTTAACCATGAAATGACAGCATTCCACCACAAAGTGGAGGTGCACAGGGTTCAAAAGTAGCCGGTAGCTGATAACTGGGAGCTTGTAGTTGGTAGTCCATTTTGTTTCATGTTTGTTGTCAACTTTTACTGCAGCCTAGTGTTTATAAGAAGACATGTTAAAATGGTTACAGCTGGCTCTTTGAGGACCACAAATGAGGCTCATGGCACTCGGTGAAATGAGTTTGACACACCTGCTCCAATAAACCAATCGGTATTGTAGAAATGTTTCTACCTATATTTTACTAAGATCTTAAAGGAAGCTACAAGCATTATGTTACTGCTTCTAGATAAAACGGTGACCTGGTGCTTACTGAAATGTGCTTGTGACCCAATATTTTCTGTTACATGTTTCACCATATTGCACTCACACGGCCTTAACAAAGGTCTTGAGTGTGCCAGTCTCTGTTACATCATGCCCCGTCTGTCCTTTTCATGCTCATATTTGATGAAATGTTCATGACGTCAAGAGGCTTCCCAGGTTGTGTTCAACAACACACCGTACTAAAAAGAATAGCGCAAGTCTGTGTTAATTTAATGCTGAATCTTTTATACTCATTCCCAATTTATTTATCAGTTTGCAAGCTAAAAACCATAGCTGTGATGTTGAAAGAAATAAACACTGGGGCCTCTTTCTGGATAAAATCTCAGTGGTTCAAAAACTATGTTCTTCTTTGAAATGATGGATGAGTTTGGACTGATTGCATGGCCAAACCCTGGAGTTATTGGTGCAACAGCTGAGTTTTCTTTCTTTCTTTATTTTTACTGAAGTTTTGGACCAATGAGACTATACAAAAAAGTAAACAAACAAACAAAAATAATAATAAAAAAACATCAAAACAAACTTGTCTTCTGCTTACACCATATAGCTACAGCCTTAAAATGTGACTGTGGAGCAGTACAATGTTAGTCTCTGATTTTTAGTTTGATGTAAAGCTTTGCAGCATATCACTGGTGTGTACAGTAGCTCAGCTGTATTTCAAGCATTATCAAACAAATGAGACTTACTCATCTAAAGAGATAGTTCAGATCACTTGCTAAATGAAGGCTATGGAAAGCTCATGAACATTTAATATATTATCATTTGTATAAAGCTTTATAAATGAACTCTGTTTGAAGAAATAGCTTATTTCTCACAGATTTGTGAACTAAAGTCTAGTCTGAGGGCCCAAGACCAAAGTGCGTTGCAACCTTTACATTGCTGCCAATTTCATATAAGATAGTTAGGGCTTGCCATATAAAACGAATGCTTCACAATGCATTCCTCTGCCTCCATTCATTTGGACGGTGGCACCTCTGCACTTTATATATTTTATTCTTCCGTCAACTTTAATGTGGCCAGTACAGCAACGTGTACCCACACTAATGTCATACCAAGACGACGGGCTCACTCCTGTGACATGTGCTATTACTTTCATTTGCATTTGGAATTACCATGGCGATGTAAATCGCAAAAAAGAAAAAAACCTAAGCCTAAAAACTTAATTTGAATACATTGAGCTCAGCTGGGCTGAAATTTGGTGTTGTGGTAGCTGAGAACGATTCCATCGCATTCTGAATCCAAATCAGAAACCCAATATGGCTGTCATAGCTAATATGTAAAATTAACCATAATTCAGCCGTTTCTAGACATAATAGGGTGAAATTTGGTGTGGTGAGCCTCATCATATACTGACTTAAAATTAAACTTTCACAATGGCTGCCATAGACAGAAGGATCCAATTCAATTCAACATACTCTGATGATACCAAATGGAAATTACAGAGCAGACCATAACTCAGCCATTTTCAGCCAACAAATAGTAAACTCAAATACTAATTTAATTTACCAAATTGAATGTCACATGGAAAGTCCTAGTTTGTCCAGGCGGCTGTGGCGGAGTGGCTAGGGGAGTCGTCCAGGAACCGGAAGGTTGCCGGTTCGATCCCCCGTCCAGCCGTCT
>JAUBOC010000019.1:14784086-14797014 GCA_032275365.1 Anablepsoides cearensis | reverse complement strand
GTAAGTGTACAGCGCTTTGGGGTCCGGAGGGACTTGATAAAGCGCTATATAAGTTCAGTCCATTTACCATTTATTTAAATATAATTATAATATTGACAAGCAAAAACAGCAGCAGCAGCATCTATCTGTAGCACTTCCAATTAGGTCTGAAGGCACTTTAGTCTAGGCCCAACTAGCCATTAGCTTGTCAGAATTAAACTGTTTCTCCAAAATTAGGTCAAAAGGTATCACCAGTACTGAAAAAAATAATAAATAAAATATCTGAACTATCCCTTTAACAAAAACTAACAGTTCTGTTACCCAAAATAATCTCAAAGTTCTTAGCAAGTATAGCAGCCAAAATGTCTGCTATGTTTCTGAGTCTGCCAGTCAAAGCATATTTAGACGGAAGGTCCTCGTTTGTTGAAGAGGTGTCCCAGGGTCTTGCACATGCATTTGGAGGGAAGAAATGGGTTCTGGCACTTCACAGAGGAAAATTTTACGTGTAAAATTTTCTCAAGACGTAATGGAAAAGTTGCTTCTGAAACTGGACATGCAAAGGGGCTATATAGGTGTTCTGTGATAAAACACAAGAATAATACTAAGATTTAAAAAAGAGTAAATATTGCTGTTGGTCATATATTTATAGTGAACTGGTGGGATTTTTAAAAGTTTATTCGGTTATTTTCTTTGTTTGTTGTGACAATTTAATTTTTTTTTTCATGCAGGGTTGGAAGAGGTTGTGATAGGGCTGCAGTCATGCAGTTACATACATGCATCAGATTGGCATAGCCCACACCCTGTGCCAGTGATCAATCATGTTTTCGTGTGAGCTAGCCAGTCTTTTAAACTCTCCCTCTTTATTTATTCAGTCTGTATTTATCTCCCTGTTTTCCCTCTTTCATCATTCCTTTTTGTTTTCAAGCTCTGAAAGCAGGCAGTGCTCAGAAAAATAGACTACCGACCAGCCCCTCCATTCTCCTTACTCCTGCGCTTTTTATCTATCATTTTGAGCCTCTTCTCCTCCCGCAGGCGTGCCTCCTCCTCCTCCTGGTCCTGTCGGCACTTGTGGAAGTTCTCCACCACCACGCCGACGAACATGTTGAGCACAAAGAAGCTGACGATGAGCAAGAAGGAGATGAAGTAGAGCAGCATCCAGGGATTGTGGTTCCTCACAGGCTGATGGGAGAAGAGCAAAGGGTAAAAAAATGGGTTTTAGTTCCCTTCTGGGCAGTTTGTTCATGGTTTTGTATATAAAAATAAAAAATAAATGAAAAGTAGAAAACAATTATATTTAGCTACTGGACTGGTAAAACAAAAAGCCTGCATGAATGGTCAGTACAAAGTGGCCTCACAATATGTTTTCCAATACAAGAAAACAAATCTTTGATTTTGTTTCACCGTACCATTAAAAATAAAATTCTCAAATTCCAAGGGAATGCATTTTATATTTTTAAATGTTCATAGAAGGTAAAATGTTAGATTTTTTATATTAGAAAAATCAACTGGCATGCCCCTCAAAATCATTTGTCTTGTTAGCCTGAAAATTTGACTCAAATTATGTCAAAGATTTCTGCCAATTGAGTAAGAAAATTTTACTTGGTGTGATTCTGGCTCCTACAAGTTGTTAAATACGCACAGACAAAACTACATTTCCACACAGATCAGTTTACGAGTGCACAAAACATATAGAGACTGTTTTCATGCTGCCGAGAGCTCCCAGATTTGTGTGTAAAAGATGCGTTTTCATGCTGCTAAAAAGCTGCAACATTTGAAATTCCTTCGGTGCTTTGTATTATTTCCATGAAAAAGTATTTCTTCCCTTTACTTGTGCCGAAGTTGTAAAGACGTTTTTTGAAAGAAGAAAGAAAGAATAGCTCAGCATCCCTTAGTTCTACTATTTAATATTATAAGAAACAAATTAAGACCAGTCAGTTTTGATTTTGTGATTTCTTGTTCTTTTGCTGACAAGTGTCATGACCCAGAAGTTTTCTCTGCCCCACAAATGTGACTTGTATTGTAGAGGCATTTGTGAGCAGACATTCAAAACGGTGTAGAATTGATCTGATCATATTTACACACAGTGAACCTTATATTTTAATTTATTTTGTTTAAAAATGCACGAGGAGAGAGAAAGGTCTAAGATATCGGTGCAGTGGTCCAGTTACATTGGTGTGATGTATGAAGACGTTATAGTGCTTTTATTGTGAAAGGACAAAGGGCAACATCATGTCGGTCACGCGCAACAGTCAGTGAATCTCTTACTTTTAAAATAATTAGTGATTCTGTATTACTTCACTTGTAGAACTTTTAAAGGTTTATAAGAGGACATGTTAAAATGCTTATTGCATAATTTTAAATACTGTGTAGCCGTGTTATCTATGTTGTTTTGGTACTAGTAGCAGTGTTTACTACTAGTACTACTAACTGGGACTCTGAAGGCAGGACTGAATATAGCTTAGTTTCAGCCTCACCACCAGAGGGTGTGGCCCTTTTTTAGCAAGAGGCGATAAAAGGTGGTTTGAAAAAGAGTGTGCGTCCTTAAGACTGGTAGGTTTTAGTATTTATGTTGAAGCATGATAATTGTATTGCTCTGGACATTTCTGTTTTACTAGTCTAACTCAAGAGCTATGGTAAGTTTACTTTAAAATATATAATGTTTAAAATAATATTCATAATAAATGAAAATTTACATCACATTTAGTTACTTTCTTTTACTTTACCTAATGCTATAAATTATTGAAACACAAGACAGGAGTAATGAAAAGTGTCTTAGTTTCCTTATGACCAACAATGGTTTATTACTGACTATGGTTTAAGCCTTTGGGCCTAGTAGTGAGGTTTTCAAGCTAATTAGCCTGCTAATTTCAACATTAGTGTTTATATTGTATTGTAACTGTGACATCTCACATTCTCTTTTTATTCTGAAAAATGACATACAACCCAAATGAACCCAAAAATTGAAATATTCTACAACTTAGAAAAATAAACACGTGAGCCTAAGTGAAAACCATGGCCTATCATTCTGAGATTAGTGTTTGTTTTTATTTTAAACTTAATGTGCAATACGTGTCTGTGTTTTTGTTGTTTTTACAAGAGTTACCAAATATCCATCCCTCACCACACTCTCAGAGAAACATCCCATGTGTACCTGCTGATCCACCCCCACTGCATCCAGTCCATCATACATGATGTTAACCCAGCCGTCCTTACACGACAGCACAAACAGAGACATCAGAGCCTGGAGACAAAAACACAGAGATGTGAAGAAATGCTGCCTTGCCAAGAAATGTTACAACAAGCTGAGAAAAAAAAAATCTGCTAGAAACAGGTCACGGTGACACATCACATGTTCCCAAACTTGTTTCATTTAATTCGTACCTGAATCAAGTTGTCAAAATTGTACTTTCTTCGTATCCAGCGGTAGTTGGCCTGTAGACAGTCAGACTTGTTTGTGATGTTTTTTGTGTCCAGACCCTCACAGTGGTAGAACTTCCCTTTGAAAAGCTAAAAAAAAGGCAAATAAGAGTGTAAAGATCTAAGGGGCTTTGTTGGTTATCATTTCCTCATTATCTCAGTCACAGCAATGTTTGTTGCATTTTAAAAATTCAGGGATAAAAGGATGTTTCAGAGATTTTGTTCTCATTGGAAGATTTCTGAGTTCTTGACTAATAAACGCCCTTAGGGTTGTGTTGTTCCTTATTCCACTTAACCCAGCTGTCATTTATTTTTTCCAAGACTTGCTCTCTTGAGGAACAAAAGCTTTGTGTCTATTGGATTTTCAGGGTACTTGAATTCCCCAAAAAACACAATCACCTACAGTATGTAGCTGCTCAGCACTGCTGACATTTAAGCAACAAAGGGTAAAATAACTCAGGAGAGCAACACCAACCTGCATAATCTGTGCAGCTTGTGCCAACATGACTGTGCTGTGAAACAGTAATTACCTGGACCCCCAGGATTCCAAACACAATGAAGAAGGCGCAGCAGATCAAAACAATGTTCCCAATAGGCCTGAGAGACGTGATGAGCGTCTCCACCACCAGCTTTAAACCTGGGGCTCGGCTGATCACCCTGGAAATATAATCATTGAAAGTCAATAATAACAATGAAATAAAGGATTCAGTTACCACACACACAAAACAAACCTGAGTGGGCGAAGTGTGCGTAGAAGACGAAGGACTCTGAGAATTCCCAGGATCCTGTTTCCACTCGTGTAGGCCAGAGATACCAGGATATCCACAAGAGACACAAACACCAGAACTCCATCCAAAATGTTCCAACTGGACTGAAGGTAGCTCTGCTTCCCAAAGCAGAACCCAAGCGCTACAACCTGGTGAGACAATAGTGAAGGCATGGAATTATTCAAAGCATATCTATAATTTTTTTACTTTAAAGTGGACATATCATGCTTTTAAATCCTTCCTTGTCACATGTAAATCCTTCAGTTGGGGTCTATATAAAGTGGAACTGTGATGCTGTGATCTGAATTCCTCCTTATTCTAACTCCACAATCCCCTCACTCACCACTGTTCTGAGGTGTGTCTGAGAGCATCTTATTTTTGTGCTGTCTCGTTATGTGCAGTACACCCCCCGCCAGAGATACAATTATGTAGCACTGCAGAAACTTTATTTACAAACTGAATAAAAGATATCAACAAGGGAAGTCTTGGAGCCAGTCTAAACCCAGGGTGAGAGGAGAATGAAAACAAAGAATCAGCAAATGCTATGACGTTACTGTTCAAAATGTGTAAAAGGTAGTAAAATACTGAACTTGTTGAAAACTATGACCTGACTACAAAGATATCTTTGCAGCCCCGGGAGAGACTATATTCAAATTTTCTGCACTCCAGGAGACTCCAAGAAGACAAGACAATGTTTTTAAGAGCTAAAAAAGTGGATTTAGCACAATATTTCATCTTTAATATTTTTATTATAAAAAATGTTAAAGGCCAGTAAGATCAATTGTAAGAATACTTACCTTAATGGCCATCTCTGCTAGGAAGATCACAGTGAAAATGTAGTTGGACACACTCAGAAACACTCGCTCCTAAAAGGCAAAATCAAACCATATTTAGGCAAGTTTACCTAAATGAACTTAAATCAGTTAAACTGCAGTTGAATGTGAAGACATTCTATCAAAAACTAAGCAGGTGTTCCTTTTGAATATTGTTGAACCACAGAGTTTTCCTTTTAGCCTTACTGGTTTAAGCCTGTATCACAAGAAGAAAAGATCTGGTCAGCTTGTGATTAAAAACAGTTTCTCACCTTGCTGCTGGGAGGAATATCAGGCCTTTCCAGAGCAATGGTGATGCAGTTGAGGAAGATGAAAACCAGAACCACATGGTCGAACAGTTTGTGAGAGATCACACTTTGGCACCAGCTACGGACTCTGAAAACACACAAAATATCCTTTAAAATATGTATGGTGGTTTAACAGCTATTGTCCAAAAAACTAGCAGTTACCCACTAAGCAGTTAACAGCAGTTACTTTCTAACGCAGTTAGAAAAATAAAATACTCTATAGACCAATGTAATTAAGACATAATTTTAAAAATATTAAGGAAAATGAGGTGAATACATATGTATTTTTGTTTTAAAAATAGATTCAAAGCTCTAATAGTTATTAGAATCTAATGATGGTTGTAAATTTGTGTGTGTGTGTGTGTGTTTGTGTGTCTCACGGGCTCTCTGGAGAAAACAAGTAAAGCGTCCAGGATTCATGTTCTTTACACCAGCGGGGCTTGATGTTTTGGATTTCTCTCCGTACCCAGTAGCAGAAAGGACTCTGCAACAGCGAGAGGTCGTGCGTCAATAAACAAAGCGGCAACAAAATGACTTTATTTGTTATTCATCGCTGCGCACAATAAAACAAAACCACTATCAGCATCCAAGCGCTGTTTGCATCATGTTGGCAAATTGTAAAATCTTTATCACCTCCACCGTCATCGTTGTTATAACCCACTCTGAACATTTTTAATTTCTTTTTTACTTGAGAAAACAAACTCCTCACCACACATCGGGTCCTCCATTACAGCCCGTTTATTGAATCTTTAACAAAAGCTTGCATTGATTCATCTACAGTTTGGTCTCTAGAATGACTGATGAATTGTCTTGTCAACACATTGTGAACTCAGTTTACAATTACTGAAACAATTGTTTTTCTGCACCTGAAAAACTCAATACAATTTTTCTAAATTTTCTGATCAGTGAAGATTGTTGCAAAAAGATTTTCTGGTGACACATCAGCTAATTCACTGTGTTTTAAAGGAAAACGGATAATACAGATAATATGTTATTTGGATTGATAAGACCATCTGATTATTTTTATTAGCCAGTTCATAATGATTAAAATTGATGAGGTTATTAAGTTAGGTTAACTTGTTCATATTTTTTTTTGCTTTTTACTGTTAAGCTTTAACATTTTGTTTGACTAAACTGTAAAGCATATTTTAATGTTGGTAACATTGACACTGTTGTCTATTTATCCAAGCTTAATTCTTTTAAAGTGCATTTCTAAAACCCTTAAGATGATATTAGTTCCTTTCCACAGAATCCAGCTTCAATGGATCAAAATCCTTACTTCTGAATAACTGTTTGGCATTGAGAAAATGTAAGTTAAACTCAAATTTAAAATGTCTGTGTGAGTTGCTGGCGAAGACCATGTCTGAGATCAAGAGAAATCAAATGATCATGCCACGACAACAGTAGCGCCATAGAACAATGTAGGATTTAAACAGTGATGCTGACGTTAGCTACTTCACTTAAATCTATAAACGGCACAACAAACATGTGTTTCACTGCATAATCAGATGGAGTTAATTAGAACCGAACAGGTGGACTTCCAACTTAGCAAGTGCCCAAGCTCAGCAGAGTCTCGTGGAACTCATTAAAGTTTGTAATAAAACAAACAGAAGAAAGCTTGGGTCCACAGCTTTTGTACTTTAGGATTCTAATTAAAAACAGCCCAGAGTCAGGCCTCTCAGACTCTGCCTATTTGGCAAACAGCCTTATACAGAACGTGTGTGTGCCTCCTGTGTGTGTGTGTGTGAGTGTTTGAGTACAAAACAGAAAAACTGGCTGCTCAGATCTTTTAGGAGCTGAACTCCGAAATCCCTGATAAACATTCATCTCACTTAGCACTTTATACACACAGACGCGCGTGCGCACACACACATTTGTTCTTCTATCCTGATGGGGACTTTGCATTGACTTCCATTCACTTTCCAATCATTTCTATAACCTAACCCTGACCCTTTACCCTAAACCTACCCACCCCAGTACATACCTAACCCTAAACATAACCTAAACTCTATTCACATCTTAGTCCTAACCCTAACCTACAAATGGTACCCCGCATGGGTTCACCCCATTGTGAACGAGCTTTTGTCACCATAGGGAAAAGTGGGTTCTTACAAGGCTGTGTGTACCGGGAAAATTGTCCAAAATTGTCCCCACCAGGTAACAAAAACAAGTACACACACGGCCATGAACAAAAACCCACAAGTACACCGAAAAACACTGTTTGTAATGAGCTGTATTCACCAGAGAAGCCTGTTGTTCCCGAGGATTTCATGGTGTTATGAACTCAATTTGAAGCCAAAAAAAGCATGAGCATTGTCACAACAGAGGTCGCCTAAAAGCAACACAGGAGGAAACCATTCTCCAGGTTTTTTTCACACACATGCAGATGTTTGAATAAACATGTTTATTATCGCGCTTGTATGTACACAAGTTATTTTCTTCCCACTGAGAAAACAATTAGTACGTGTGCTGATGACTCAAAGCATGACAATTAGCGTGCTCCCAGATCTGTGAACACAAAACACACACTCCATGATGTTTCTAAATTACAGAGAAACAAAAGACACAGAAGATAAAAATAAATATGTGGTACAACTTTTAGATTTAATATGTATCTATTCAGGTCCTAAAATTTCTCTAGATGAACGACAACCTATGATTTCACTATGCTGTTAGCCTATGTGTTTAACAAAATGAAGACACTACTTCCAGCAATATCTCAAAGTAACCACTTTCTGACTGTTCAGTGCCAGTGTTCAGACTTTGGGTCAGCTGCTAATCAGAAATGCACTAGTAAGGTTACAGCTGCAGTTGTCTCTGTCACTGAAATGTTTGAAATCAGATAATTAAGATGAAATCCATTCTGGTTTTGCTCAGGCTACAAGCTGATGTCTCAAAATGGTTTAATTGAAACCTCTAACTAGCTGCGTTTCCATTAACCATGAAAATGCGCAAATTAGAATTTTGAAAATAAATTTGCTCAATGGAAACACGTCAATTTTGAAAAAACTAACGTTTTTCGACAAAATGGTTTTGTGCTAGGATGAGGTGGTTTTTTGGCCGTATCGAAATTGGTGTATTTCTCAAAACTGCAATGGAAACACTTTTTTCACATTACAGGAGTCACATGATCAAGAACCGGCTGTTTTTACTGGTTAAAAAGACGACAACAGGAAGTAGAATAAATAGTAGTAAAAACACTGAACTTGTAAAAGAAAGTAGTAAACTCACCGACTACAACTTCCCAAAAACACCACATACATATCCACTCCCAAGTATAAGAGGCTTGTCGCTCGAAAGCCTCGATAAGACGCCAGCGTTGATCGCTAATGTCGTGGTAGCATGATTGTTTACATCCATTGCCGCCATGTTTGTAACAATCGATCGTGAGAACAAGTGTATTCACGTGTGACTTTAATAGCATTTTCTACTTAATGGAAACACCGCAATTGTGAAACTCTATTTTTTCGCCTTTAACAGAATATCAACAAAGTTTTGTGCACATTTGTAATGGAAATGCAGTGATTGAGGCCTTTCAAAAAGGTATTTAAATTAAACTTATTTACAAATACCTTTAAGATTCTCACTAAAATGTCATTTTTAAGCTCTTCCTCATAACTTACATCATCATCCAAGTCATCCTCCGCGGAGAAGTCATCTTTGAGGTCAGAGTTCACATTTGGGTTGTATGTCAGAGTCCTCCCATTACAGTCACCATATTCTGCTATGACGGAGGAGCAAACAGGAGATGGTGGCTGCAGCTCCATGGAGCCCGGCTTTAGTCTGTTGTTTGCCCCAGCCTCCTCATTTTCATCTTGGCTGTTCTCCTCCTCCTCTCCACCCTCCCCTGATAACAGGCTCTCCCTCTCTCCGCTGGTATCTCGCCTTTTCAGGCTCGGTGCTCGTCCCAGGCTGTTCCAGCTGGAGCGGCGGCTCCCCCATGAGCTGCCCGAACCACGGAGGGGAAGAGGAGAACGCCGACCAGGACTTGAGAAACTCTGTGGATCAGAAATCAACTCTGAATCAGACTTAATATAGAGAAGAAAACTAAACGAGTTGAAACTAAATGTTTTGGGACTGATTATGATGTGGGTCAGCCTCAATACTGGTCTCAAATATGATAGCCAGAGAGAAGTTTAATTGAACAATCGTAATTACAGTTTCACATGCTTCAGACAGTGCAGTGGTCTCTCTGAACGTTAAAATTATAAAACCAATACCATAACTTACTAAAGATTGCTGGTCATAGGCTGAGGGGTCTATAGATGTCGAGCTTCCTCTGCGAGACCCCACATTATCCACTCCAGCCTCAGAGAGGCCCAGTCCAACTTCACTTTGTTGAGATATCCCCTCCTTGTACAGCAGTTCCTCCTCTAAGATGGACTCAGGTCCTAGGGAGCTTTTAGGGGTGGGCATGGGCGTCGCTGCTGTGCGCATAATTATGGGAGGAGCCACAGTGCCATGGGAGTCAATGTGACCATTAGCCGTCAACATCAGAGAGTACATTTTTAGCTCTATGGATAAGAGATAAAGACGTCTTTAGAAACGACAAAGCAGCACCAAACTCAATGTGATCTTCGTGTTACCTACCAGTGTCTCTGAACTGTTCCACCTTTTCATCCTCATCAAAATTGTCGGATTTCTTTTCATCATCTGACTCTGACCGATTAGCATCGCCCTACAAAAAACACATACATGTCCATGAACAAAAGGCTCTTTTTCGGCTTTTATTACCAATTTTTCCTTTTTAGTTCTGCAATATGAAAAGATGTTAGTTTTTTATAGAAAATTTTAAAACAACAATGTGGACCAAGGTGCTTCGCATGGAGGTCAAGACCCCTCAATTTCAATTTATCTGCTGTAGATATGCAAGTTCTGATTACTTCTTGTATTTATTTATTGTTTTTGTCCACAATCATATATTGATGTAGTGGTCTGAAAAAACAACTGGAGTCTGTAGTCTATTTACTTTGAAAATCCCGTTCTGTAAGTACTTTTCTTCTCGAGTGTTTTAAGCATTGAATTGGTTGTGTTTAAAAAAATATTAAAATTGTTGATATTTAGCAGTTTTGTTTCAGTTATATCTATTTTCTTTTATTTCAATCGACTTGCTTTAACAACAAAGTTTTGTGTTTTTCATTGTTTTAATACAAAAATGTGCTTACTGGTCTTACTAATAAAAGGGATTATATATTAAATATTGCATTCAAAAATTAAAGGGGGGTAACAGGTATTATCCAGGAACATAGTTCAATTATATACCACAGTTAACCATGTTACGTTCAGTTGTTCTGAAAAAATAAATCTGACTTTGAATCTAAATGCCTTGAAATTGGTCTCTGTCTCTTTAAAGAACCTCCTACAATTTCAGACACTCCCACTTCAGCACGTCTTCACAGCAATGATTTTGTGCAGGGGCCTTCTGTGGGGGGGAGCTCGAGTAGGGACTGAGGTGGTGGGAGGTGGTGGCGCCGAGGTTAGGGAACTTCCACTACAAAAAAATGTGGGTGGAAAACCCTCATTTGCCCCACTTTGGGTCCCTGAGCATAGCCAGTTGATCCCCAGCCTACTGCCTACTGGGAAACATGCAGAAAATGAATTTCCCCACTGAGGGACAATAAAGGTTAATGAAAAAAATAAAGCTCAAAAAAGTCAATTTTGAATAGTACCGCCCCTTTTAATAATGTGCACTGTGTGTACGCAAATGTATGCAATAAGTTAGGGTGCATAGGAAGTGAAGGTCACAGTTTACACACTTTCAAAAACTAGACAACAGCACTGGATCAGAGTATAAATTGAAGGTCAATCTCAGCTACTTCCACGCCAAACTTTATCTCAATACCCATAAAACTGACTCGGTTATAGCCATTTTTCTGTTTGCCAAGATCACATTGACTCTAAAGCAATAGGAAAACTGAGCTCTAAAAACAGAGCCCTGCGTCTCCAGCTACAGTTTGCTTTCAAAAGCACAAACTAATAAAGAAGGAAGTCTCTGTGTACATGTTCCACTTAAAGCTTTCAAGTTGAAGACTGGATACCAAACGTAGCAGCAAATCAAATCTGTTTTGAAGGTGCACTTAAAAACCCCCAACGCACTCGTTCTCACCTCAGCCTGAAAGCCTTCAACCAGGATGGCAACTAATAAATTGAAGAGCACATAGTTGCCAAATGTCATGAGAGCAACGAAGTAGAGAGACGCCCATGGAGAGGTAGAAGCCATGCCATTGTACAGCACCACGTTCCAGTCCTCCTGGGTCAGAATCTGAAGAGTGAAAATAAACAGCGTTAGTAATACAGAAGAGGCAGCTGGAGGCAGAAATGGAAGAGGATGGGGGGAGTGTAAGGTGTAGAGATGCATAATTAAAAAAACAACAATGAGAGTGAATATCCATATTAGTGACAAGATAGGGGAACCACACTAGAAGGCAATTGGTTGGGCAAAACTCAATTACACTCTTAAAGAAAAACAATTAGGTGCTTTAAATCCCACAAAACCTCAGTTTAAAAATAACCTTTTGGACTAGAAGTTGATAAATATGAATGTTTGCGTGGATAAGTGTGACTGACGGAAGAATCAAAATCCCGCCTGGCGGCTGTCTGCTCATTTAACACTTGCAAGTGAGCCAGTGCACACACACACTACTGCTCTGACCGGATCTCTGTGTATTCTGGTCTCTTGCCTTGAAAAAAAAAAAAAAAAACGTCCAGTAAAAGTCCACAGCGAGTGGAACTTCTTCACCTAACAGAAGCTGCATAAAAATGCTTCTTCAGCACCAAAGAGAGTCCTGCTTTCTACCCTCTTGCTGACGCATCCAGTAGAGAGAGAGAGAGGGTGAGTGAGAAAAAAAAATCTATCTGGGACAATTGAACAATATCTCCACTGGGGAGGGAGAGCAAAAAATAGAAATCAAAGTTAAAGAGGGATGCTGGGTGCAATTAGGCACAATGTTGCATTTCTTAGCAGCAGAGGATTGGCTCAGTTACACACAGAGAAACCAGCCAACAGAAGGACACTTTGGGTTAGTTTTGACATTCCGTGTGCCGGAATAGATTACAAAGGTAATGGGATAAAAATGCAAATGCACACACATCAACAAATGGATTTTATGCATGTGTACTGTGCAAGCAATGCATCAAGTTTACTAGTCTATAAGGCTGTTTGAGATTATAATTTAAAAGAAAGCCAGCCACAAATTTGTCCCATTAGGTTGTTGAATACAAAAGACCTACAAGAAGATTAAAAGTGACAGTTTAGATTTTTTGCTCTGAGGCTTTTTGGCAGTGGTGGGCACAAGTCCGCAAATCCGCTAATAGCGGACCTAAATATGTTGTTTGCGGACTAGCGGATTTACTAATTTTCATAACTCATCAGCAGATTTGCAGTTTCTAAAATTATAATTCAGTACCGCTAATAACTAATTATTTACCTGATATTATTATCTTGGACAGCGGGAGGAATGGATGGCAACAAATCACATCGTATGTGACTCATTCAACAGCACACCTCCCAGTTGAACGTACCATCTGGGAAGGTATACACCCATGCTGACTGTCGCTTTTGGTCATGATTCTCATTTCCCACAATGCTTTGTGTCTGCTTACGTAGCAGGAAGACAATGGTTAGAACTGCGTGACTGGGCGACAC
>JAUBOC010000019.1:14767775-14780644 GCA_032275365.1 Anablepsoides cearensis | reverse complement strand
TCACTTTTTAAATGGAATTACTGAAATAAATCTACTTTTTCATGATATTCTAATTTTATGACCAGCACCTGTAGAGAGGCCCCAGGTTGAGAGGCAAAAGTGCACAGTGGTGCTCAACCATCCATCCATCCATCCACCCGTTTTCTTTTGCTTATCCAAGGCCAGGTCGTAAATGCAACAGATCAAGGAAAAAAAACTTAGGTATCCTTCCACCTGGTAGAACTCTCAGTTGATTGCAATGCGTTCCTCGTTTGAGATCTGAGTGTGCTTTCAAGTCTCCTCCCAGTGCCCAAAAGAACCTCCAGTGGAAGGAGTCCAAGAGGCCCAATCAGATGCCTGAACCACTTCAGCTCCTGCTCTTTGTTATTGAACAGCAGTAGCTTTACACTGAGCTCCTCCCAGATGTCAGCACTCTGCACCTGATCTCTAAGGTTCAGCCCTGCCGTCCTAGGGAGAAATCTCAATTTAATTTTTGGATCCTGATGTTTTGGTCATGATTCAGAGCTCATGATTATAAGGGTTGAAATGTACTAGATGATCAATTAATCAAAACATTTGTTTCTATGCCAGTTAAAAAAAATAACTCATTATTGTGGAAAAGGTCCGGATCTGTCAATCCATCTCCCTCTGTGTTCTGTCATCACTAATGTACAAAACTTCCAGACACTCAAACTCCACTATTTGCGGCAGAAACTTATTCAAGGTCCAGAAGGAGCATTCTGCCCTGTTTCCAGTAAACCCTTCTGCTGCCTTTGGATCAAAAGGACCCAATAGGCTTCAGTCTCAAATCTGAGGTATCACATGTAATTTTGAGCCAAGGGCAGCAAGAGGGTAAGGAATCATGGTGTCAGACTTATAGGAGCTGACTCACTCAGCTGCAAACTGCTTCAGTGCACCCTGGAGGTCATGACTTTAAGGCGCCAACAGAACTACATCATCTCCAAAAAGCAGACGAGACCTTGAGGTTCCCAAGAGACCGAAGAGAAAAGGGCAACTCTGGCAGAGTCCATCCCACACTAGAAATACAATAAACCCTCCGAACGAAATGTTTTTTAAAAAATAACAAGGAAAACAAGAACGTTGTGAAGACTTTTGGTGATACATGCGATACAAATTTTCAGATAATGGAACATAAGTGATATACAGTAAAATAACTAATCTTGTATGATTTTAGGCAGACAACAAAAAGATTAAAAATAACCTATATAGGCATAAATATTTGGGAGGAGAGTGGATGGCAATGACAGAACATCACCAATGAGTGTGATATAGTCTTCTCTTTCTATTGTTTTTCATTTTCTACTTTACTATTGAGCAGCATCATGCTTCTCTGGTAACAAGCGTCATACAATCCCAGAGATTTACATGGAATGAATACGTCCCCAGATGACCGAATCCTTCTTAATCATAAATTCTTAAAACATTCTGCCTCAAAGCCCTTAAGCCCAAGATCTTGAGTTCTATCTAATCTCACGCAAGAGAGACTCATTAAAACATATTGCATTTTTTTGTGTGTGTGTGGGAGGAGGGGGTCAACTAACCATAATCCCACGGACTCCCATGTGGAGTCCTGACATGTGGCATATAAAAATAGATGGAAAATATTTAAGACTAAAGCTGAAATTGATCATTTGCAAAAAGCCCCCTTTCACATAGAGGTGTTAGCTCCATGGCTAATTAACCTGCAAACACGAGTCCCTTTTTTGATCTTTTTGTTTCAAGCTAAAAATCTTACCCAAAATTTGATAGATGTCACATTTTGTATACTTTATGTCACAATAGTGCTAAATGACAGACTAACAATAAGAACATTTTTCTTTATTTCAATAGGGTCATGTGCAGTGCAGGAGAAGCAAATTAATTGTTCATCTTATCATTAGGCTGATTATTACTATTACTTTTATTTAAAAATGGGCCTGAGCATACTAAGTGAATCAACAGACCTCTAAACTCAGCTACCCTCTCTTTGAGTTCACTTCACATCTTTGTGTTACTGTATAGCTCACAGAGGGAAAAAAAACTAAGTAGTATTCACTGGTGATACAACTATATTTGGTTGAGTTAAGGGAATGTTTAATACCCTCTGATCGTCTTTAGAAGATTGAGATAAAAAAATGACAAAAAAAAATCCTTGCTGTTGGCCAAGTTTGACAAACCAGCACATAAAGACCTCAAAACAATTTTAAAGGATCCCTTAGTTAGCTTCCCTTTAAGCCCACATAATACAATGCAGCCATACATATATTTTGCTTTAACAATAGACTAGTTGGCATTTTCCTTACCTTGGAGCCATACTGTCTTTTCAACAGGAAAATGAGAAAGCACCTTGCAAATGGCACTTTTTATACCATCTGACAGCAATATAAATTCATCTTTACGTTCCACTTTAGAGACTCCATTGAGAGTGGGGCACAGTTCAGCTGACATAGCAGGTCAAATCAATACAAATCAACTAAAGGGCACAAATCTGAAGGCTGCAGCCCGAAGATAATGATACATCAATGCATGAATAGTTTAGCTGATTTTTGGGTGATGCAGAACTACTTCAGCAAAACTAATTCACACTTCTTGAACTGGCAAATGGCAATTGTTAAATGTAAAGTGTCGCAAACGCTGGGAGATTACAAGCATCAGAAAAGCCAATTTTTTAGAATGTTTATGTGGGTAGCTATTGTCTGTTTTTATGTGCTGTAGATGTCTTTGTTTTCCCTTTTTTGTCTCTTTAAGTTAGGAACATTGAGCATAACAAAAGCAGTATAAAAATATTGGCATTTTGTTTGTGCGTGCATGTGTGTGTGTGTGTGTGTGTGTGTAGACCACTGTGGAAATCAAAGGAAAAATTCATTTTTGCATGTAGTAGTGACGTTAGAAATGATTATAAAGTGACTGAATTTAAAGCAGGAAGAGGTTATGACATGTCACAAAGCATCCAGATCTATTGTTTGTAAAATTGTTACTTTGTTTGATTTTATGGACATTTTCAAGAAATTCTTATACATAATATAAGTGAATATCATGTTGCAAACAACTGCTTTGACTAAAACTAGTCAGAGACTCTGCAAAAAAGGAACATGTTGCAGGCATCAAATTCAAAATGAGTGAATATTTGTAAAAAACCAATAAAGTGTATTTGCTTGAAAAAAATATATATTGATTAGTGTGTTCAATTAAATATAGGTTGAAAAGGATTTGCACATCATTGTATTCTGTTTTTATTTGTTTTACACAAGGCCTCAACTTCATTGGAATTGGAGTTGTGTATAAAATATCTTAATATACATACTAATTTGTTTATGATTTAAAAATGTTCCTAGTTTTGCTTAAAAACTGGCTGTGAACAAACAGTAAAGATGAAGATTTGTCCTGAATTCTAGTTTACCATACCACAAGCTTTGCCTCTGAAAAACCTTAATGCAACAGAGGAGTTGGGTACACTACAATGGGGGATATACTGTATGTGTTGAAAATAGCATCCCATTTGGAAAATGACTCTGGTGATTTCTTCCATTTTCACTGCCTTGTTGAAGTATTATCAGCTGGTTAACTGGTACCGATGAAAAAATTAAAGACATTTTTTCATCCAAATGTTTTCTTCATATTATTCTAGCAACTCAGAATAACCATTTTCCATTAAACCTGTGACAGGACCTGTGTGTGCACAGGTCCTGTCCACATTGAAAAGCAGATTATCCAAAATTATCTTTTTATAGGATGTTACTCAAACTGTCTTTATAAAAGCATCACTGCTTCTAGAAATGTGTTCATCTACATGGAAACATTGACAATGACCTAAAACCCTGTAACTATAAAGTCTGTATAGTGCTGTAATGCTGCCATGAAAACACAACAGAAACAGAGAACAAGTCAACAAGCGTGCGCTTAAATCATAGACATCAATGTGACTGGCCATGGGAAAACCAGCAACAAGTTTCCCTGTGGGTGTTTTGAGTTATTAACATAATCAGAAAGTGTGGGTTCTAAGCTATCCAATGATGTCAAACACATGGCAATCAGACAAAAAATGAAGAAGATATGACCATTTGAATGTTGGTAATCTGCAAACAAGATTAGGGAGAAAACAGGCCTCAACGTTTCAGAGGAATTGTCCCCACCAGAGGGCGCTTCCTGGGGGTGTTAACAATGGCTGTTCATTTACATTAATTTCCATTAATCCCACCCCCGAGCACTGACTGTCACCACATGTAGGCTGTAGGAAAGTGTGCAGGCAAAAGCTCAAAAAGCCCACAAAACAGAAGCTTGATTTTTGTAACACCATCAGCATGATTATTATTTAAAAGGTACACATAATTTCAGGTTATGTCTATTTCCCACCATCCTTCTTATCTATGACTAAAATAACAAGTGTCACATTATCTGCTAAAATATAAATAGTTATTTTACTCTGTAAAACAACTTGTTTAACTTTCTAGCAGTTCTAGACCAAATGTATCTGGGGAACATGATGGGGCCAGTGTTTTTTCATGGGGGTACACAAGGCAGAAACAAAAAGTGCAACACCTTCAATTTTATTTATTTATTTATTTTTTGTTAAAGTAAAACAGTGACTAGGACCAGTTTTACAGGGGCACTGCCCCCTGTTCATTACAGATTACAGATTAGGCCTTATGGTGTCTTAGAAAATACGGATTTTGTGCTTGTTCCTTTTCCTGTTGCATGATCTCCGATGACTCCGGAGCAGCTCCAGCGTCGGATCTTAGCCAAACAAGCTATCCAACATGCTTGTTTAGTTCAGTGTTTATATCTGATCCTTCCTCCAACTGGATGCTCTGATGACGCTTTTTTATTTATTTTTTTGGAACAAAGTGATGAGTTTGGATTAGCGCTGCACGGTATATGTGGTAGAAACAGTATGAAGTTGGCCTACGGTAGAACTTTACCCTCAACCGTCCTATCGTCAGTTACGTCATCGCACCTGTGTCAGCATGGCTGCGAGTGCAGACACAACTGAGCAGAAGTTTGAAATATAATGAAGAAATTATAGCATTTTAAAACACATATAGAGAGAATAAATCCTCAAAATTCCCTCTCCTGCTGTAGAAAAGTTATGTCAGGATCACCCCACACACACACACACACACTCCCCCTGACTCTCCCGCTGCACGTCGCGCAGAGTGAAGCTTTAACAACTATAGTTTTTTTACATCCAAGTTGTCGGAGAAATAATTGTTTTGTGTATTGTTACCCACAGAGATGATAATAAAAGACGTAGACAATCGTTCAGTCATAAATCCATCTTGCTAATGTAATGTCGGTTTCTGCTCTGATGATGATGATGAAGATGAGCGGGTCAGTTCAACAGGCAGAAGCTCATTGTACGGCAGGCAGATATTAAGGCAAAAATGCTGGGTTTGATTAACATTAGGTTTGAATGTCCTAAAACACTGTTTCCATGTAGCTGCAAGGCTAAAGTGACATTTTTCAGAATACTGTTCCTGTGGACGCAGCATTAGTTTCTGAACTACTTTCATCACAAATTAATCTAAGTTTATTTTATATAATAAGTCGAAATGTAAAAAAAAAATACCAGTGTCTACAAAGAGGTATTTTGAGTGTTCAGAATTTTGAATAAAGCTCTAAATATGACCTTGCCTGAATACGAGGAAGAAACTCACAACAGATATTCAGGCTTTCACACCCACACACACAGCTTGCCTTGCAAAGCAGAGCAGAGGAACAACCTTGATCGTGAATCAGCAACGCGCTTTAAAACCACGCTGAAAAGGGATGAAAGTAATTTTTTTAGCGCAAATCATAAATTGACATAGAATCTCTGCAGAAAGAGAGTGTTTTAGTTTTATGACCCAAAATTCACAGTATGAATATTAGGTAAGGAGTTCAAAATTTGGGCTTTTGAACATAATCAGACTAGGTTTAATATTTTTTTCCCCCCTTTTTCTTTTTTATTTGAACCAAACCAAAACAATCACTCACGTCCACTGTCAGTCTACATCCATACACCTCTTCACACATACTAAAGGGCTCAGTATACTATTTTCAAAGCAGACTAGTCGACGTGCAGTCACATGGTTGTTTGATGTTTGTTTCCACACACTTTTCAAAGCTCCTGAGACACACCGCACTGAACTCATGGGAAACCCCTCCCGTTGTGGTATGCAGGGGTTCTTCCTGATGGAGTCTAAACACTGAAAAAATAAACAAAAAAACTATAATATTAGCCATAAATTTGGCCACACTCCCAGCTATAGCTCTATAGTTTTTGTTAGACGAATTCCTTCATGCACAACATCTATGCTCTCTCCACCATGAGTTGTTGGCCTTTTGACTATATTTATAAATGTCTGCATTCAGGAACAAATGTCAATCAATCAATCAATCAATCAATCAATCAATCAATCAATCAATCAATCAATCAATCAATCAATCAATCAATCAACTTTATTTGTACCCACAGGTAAATTTGATCACAATGAAAATGAGTCAGCTTCCTTCCAAGAAAAACACAAGACACATGACAAGGACATACAGCATGCACAACCTGATTAAAAAGTGACCAGGTGCTCATAAAACTCAACTATATAAGAATCGAAGATAAAAACAAGATAAAATCAAATAAAACTATAAAAAAGCCAACTGATATTATATTATACTATGTTAACTTAATTTTAAAAAGCCAATTGCAACAGATTCTGGAAGCGAGCAATTGAAGCAAAATGTACCGACTGAGCGCTTTCAGGATAAACAAACACGCCCGCAAACTTCTGACCAATCACATAATGACTTCTTGTGTGGAAGAGGGGGTGAACATGTCTCCTGGTCGGTTGTGACAAGAAGGGGTGAAAGACCCAAAGCTGTAAACAAAATGACATGTTTTTTATCAAGCAACTCCAGCGATGAGCGCCGATTTCGGCAGTTCGGCTGAAGTATGTGGAGGCCCTCACACACCAGGCCTGAAAAACTTTGGCTAGGTGTCACAAAGGAGGAGGTCGATAAGCACTACAGGAAGAAGAAGCTCATAAATAACACTACAGTGTGTTTATGTGTGCTTGTATGTGTGTGGTACAGCCCTAAAAAGGCAATGGTTCACCCAAGTTACTCCTAATGTTTACACCAAAAAGACAGAAATACACACACTTCTCTTCGGGAAGGAATTAGAGGAGAGGGATGCAAGGACATATACGGGAGAAGGAAAAAATGTGAACGGACCAAAACTTTCCAGATGTTGGCCAGAGAGACCCAAGTCAGAACACAAGCCAGGACTCTGAGACACTGTCTCGGCGGGTGAGTAAAGAGGGATAAATTAGGGGGAGATTGGATGCTACACTCTTTTACCTTCATCCTGCAGTCGCTCACCCCCATTCTCATTCCCCTCCTAAAACTCTAAGATAACCAACTACTATTTTCACACACAATTGCCAACAGTTCTCATTAAATCTCCTGGGTCTTGTGCAAGTCTCTCTCTTCAGCTGAAGGATTTGAAAATTTTAGGCCTCAGCAAGTTCTATTTACCAAAGAACTAATGCAAACAGACACCTGCTTCCCTGCATCTTACCTGTTCATGGTACTCTATCCCCATGCTGAGGGTGTTGACAAGAATGGCAATCATAATCCCTCGGTTGAAGTATTTGCTTTCAACAATCCGCCTCAGTTTTTCCCTGAAGTGTGTCCAGGCCCGACAGGCTCCATGCCTGTACTCCGCAACCCTTCGTCGTTGAAAATGGCCTCTGCATCCTCTTAGATCACTCCCCTGGAAGAAAAAAAAAAAAAAACAAATGAACAGTTTCTGTTTAGCATTTTCTAATTTTTTTGTTAAGTGTTTTTTTTTTTTTTAAGTTTAAATGACCTGGGGGAAATCATGCAGTCCGTCGGCCTCGCCCTTTCCTCCCTCCAGGTCTCCTAGTTCCATTTCTAATGTCTCGAGGCTCCGGGCGCACAGAGGACAGCTGAGCAGCTCCAAAAGCAGAGGGCTGGGCACCACGCCTGCCAGCTGAAAGAGTAGCCCCTGGCAACCTGAAGGGATAACATGGATGAGGATGGTCAGGAGCTTCCTGAGGGGAGGTTCCTGACTGTCTTTATGTTACCATGTCTTTGACTGATTTCTGAGCATGTTTATTACAACTCATGTCCTACAATAATTGTAAAGACATGTATGGGGTTTATTTGCCATAAAAAGAGACAATGTATTTTAGGAATTTTAGGAATTTTTGACTACTCATTTATAAACGGACATGACAAATAATAAAAGGCACATCATCCTTTACTGTTGTTTTTTTATTTATTGTAAAATATTTTAGTCTTCATAAGGCTTTCCTTTACATAGAACTAAGTTACTGTAAAATCCACAAAGATCTGCTTTCATTTGAAATAAGTATCTCTTACTATACACTGAAATTTTTTGTTGGTAAATGGACTGAACTTTTATAGTGTCATCAAATCCACTTAGACCCCAAGGCGCTTTACACTTCAGACATTCACACACTGATGGTGGTAAGCTACATTGTAGCCACAGCTACCCTGACAGAGGCAGGGCTGCCATGCACTACTGAACCGTCTGACCACCAATAGTAGGCAAGTGGGTGAAGTGTCTTGCCCAAGAATACAACAACTGAGAAGGCTGGAATGGGGGTTCGAACCGGTGACCTTCCGATTCCAGGACGACTCCCCTAACCACTCCACCACAGCTTTTGATTGATGAACTTGAACAGAGTACATCTTATTGTGATGATGTTAAAGTGAATGTAAAAAGAGACTTTTAGGACAAAACTTGGACATGAATGCAGAAGACAATTACTATCAGAGATAATACACTAGGGAACATCACCTATAGTTATTTTCTGTGTTTGCACCATGCAGATATAGAACTTCCAATTTTGTGAAAACTAGTTATAGATCAGACTTTCTTTCACTTCAAACTTAATAGTTTTTTTATCCATTACAGTTGAAAGCTTATGCCGTTTTGTGCCTGCGTGCCCAGATCTCTGTGCCAACCATTCTAGCCACAAATTTTGTTGCAAGTGTAGGTAAATCCCTCATACAAAAAACAAAACGGAGTCTGGATCTTATCACGTGAGCTTGATACAGTGGTGTCTGTTAAAAAAAATGTTCAGATACGATAGAGCTACAACACAGACATTGTTTTCAAACTATAGGCATTAGGGTTAGATAATACTGGGCTTTGAAACAATCAATATTTTATTGTAGCAGAACACCAACCTTGCAGTTCTTTGAAGTAGATCAAAAGACCAGATAATAGTCTTCTAACACCAAAAACAGAAAAGCATAGGAATAAAATAGCTTTCGAAATAATATGGCCATTTATAGATTGAGTACTGTATATGTTAGAGAAGAAATTATTTTATGCATGTTTTGCAAGAAATGTTTATCTGATGGTTTTCACTTTGTAAAAAGACAAAGAGTTGGTACAGAAAAATGGTCAGATTGTGGATTATTTAGATTTTTTTGATTTGTTCTTTTCCACTTTGAGCACCGCAGAGTTCATCAAGTCTGATCATTTTCAGAACATACAGACGTCTCTTGGAACAATTTATTCATAAATTCAGTGACTAACACCAAAAGAGTCTAGACAGATAAACAGCACTACAGAGCTGATGAAAAATATGCATGTTTTATTTGAGGTGGTTGGTTTTCCCGCTGATCTAGTATGGGTTATTTGAAGGTGAGCGTATCAACATTTTTATTAGTTTGATAGGAACACTCAGTCAAAGAAGGAAAGGGAGAAGGAAATAATGAGCCACTGCAATACCAGCAAAAATGAAAAAAAAATATATATATATAAGTGAACTTTTGCACACGCAGCTAAAAGACTTTTTTTCCCTCATAAAGAGCCAAAACACTCTAGCTGTCGCAGTAAATACTGTAACCTCATCATTCATCATCGTCATTCTGGTGATCCACTTTTCTTTCACCTTCTGTTCTTCAACGGCAAACCTGAAATCAGGACAGCTGAAAGCGACAAAAAGTAAAGCTCAGCGGGTGAAAACAATTGTCTTTTAGCAGCAAAAAGGAATTTAATCATATTTCACTGGGTTTTATAATCATTCTTTTTTATCCCAGATGAAAATACATCTTCGTCTTCACAAATTTCTCACATCCTCAACATTATGTGTTGGAGCTAAGACATCGCCTTATATTGTATTAGCTTTAAGAAGAATATGTTTTTGCTGTAATTAGTTTTAATGGGTAAATAAAAAAGTGTAAGGACAAAAGGATAAAGAGGTTAAACCTTTAAACTCCACCCTGTAGTTTATGAGTTATTTTGCAAATGAGTAGATCTGACTTTGAAGAAATGATTGAATTGAAAATTTGAATGCTCTGTCATCTCAGATTATGTGCTGAGGATCAGTCTCAACTACTACCACAAATTTGAGCTCAGGATTATAGCCATTGGTGTGCCTTTAAAGGTCAGTAAAAAATACAGAGCCTATCTGTTATCCAAAGAGCATACCTCCATGGTTCAATGTATGGCCCATTTTTTATAGTACCAGTATTACAAGATGACAATGAATGTCGTAGGTATGTGTCAGGAATTGTTTTTTTTTTACTATGATCCTGAGCCTGACATAACTCTAAGTCTTTCTGCACCAAAGGCAAATGGTGAGAGAGGAGCCCGTTTTGAGTGTTGAGCTTTAAACAGATATGATTTTTGGACAAAGACAACGCCACTCATCACCTGTGTCTTATTGCTGCAACGTATGTTGCAAAGAATTACTTCATGCCTAACCTAACCATGCCTAAGTGACTGAATGTCATTCATTTATATAATAAAATATATTTGAAATCAAATTCCAACTTGTCCATGTAAACAATAAACAGTCTTTCCATAACTCCTGGACACAAGTTCCAATCTTGTGGCCACAAATGAATTTTATTTTAAATCCAATGTCACCAGACGGGCTTCATACCAAACACTAAGATCAAAAAAAATGAAATGATTGAAACCAGAATCCTGATTGTTTCATTTAAATACTAAAATTATTTCCTCCCCCTCCGAACTTTTAGGTCTTTTCCTGTCACTGCCATTACTCAGAGTATCACAAGTCCCAAAGTGAGACTTCTTTCTGACCAGGAACTTATCTACGTCCACTTAATTATGTTTGGAGTGTCAGCTGGCAGGAGTGTGAGAGTGTGTGTGAAGTGTGCTAGTCATTGGCAGTCTCACCTCATTAGGACAGAACAGACACGTCAATCATCTCGCTGATACTTTTTTTTCCCATTATGTCCATGTTGCCTCTTTACTATCTGGTCTCCTTTCTTTCTTTGCTCTGCCTTATTCCACCGCTTAAAAGTATTCCCCATCTATTTTCTCTTTTTTTAATTAATGTAATTTATTCTTCTCACTGTGCCTTCCCCTTTAATACTTTATGCCTTTCCTTTGAACTTATTATTTTCCTTCTATCCTTCCTTTTGTGCAGAATATACATACCTGTTTGCACTGCTTTGCTCTGCCTACTTCTATTCCCCATATACGTGCTATTCCCCACACACAGTTTTGACCCACTCAGTGTTAGCCCTTTATCCACCTCCCTGCGCTGATGACTGTAACACTTGAGACATGGATTTCCTGTCAGGGCTTTAAGTGCTGCTTGAGACATAAACAGCACACAGGCTACTTTAGGTCAAGCTTAAGGCGAGGACCCAGGCACATTAAAAGACTCAGCAAAGAGACGAAAGATGCAAGACCCACGAGTGTAAATGCCGTAGTGAAATTCTAAGCAATAAGTTCCTAATATTTACTAGCATTCCTTGAAGAAATTCATGTCGCCCTCTGCATGGCATGCCAAATTTAGGATCTCATCCAAGCTGTTTGTTTTGTTTGTCGCGGTTTTCTCAAACAGCTGTTAATGTGACTACATGTGTGCTGAAATTAAACTATGTTAATGTCCTGATGCTGCTGAATATATCAGTGCACCAGGAGTTGAGAAAACTTTTGTGCTAATGTGCTGGTCAGTGGACAGCCATTTATCTAGGGTCAGTGCACACATAAATTTGCATGGTAACAGCTGAGAAAACAGCAACAAACAAGAAAATGTATTGGCGTAATATTTGTATCCTTATTTCTCACTGATATGTTGTTTTTGGGAAAGAGTTATTTTATAAGCCCGAAGAACAATAAAAATGATTCCCACACTATTTCTTCCAGGCCCCCCTTTAGTTTATAAAATCATTTCTGCCCCCTCCCCCCTTTGCAGTTTATTTCACACATCAACCGTTTTTGAACAACTGAACTTATAACCGTAAAGTGACATAAATTACAGGCTGCAATAAAATAAACCACAACCTTTTATAAACAACAAAACAAGAAACCACCTTTATAGTGTAATTATTTTAAGTGCAGCTGTTTCCATGGGGCGTAACCCCACACTTTGGGAACCACTGGGGCCAGACTGTCAGTTTCCCTACGTGCAGGAAAATGAGAAACAATAAACTCACGTTTTTCCACAGCAACTTTGACATCAAAAACAGTTTCTGTCTTGAGTTACGCAGAGTAAAAGTAAAATTACCTCTGGACATTAAAACATTGCACTCAAAAAAAAAACATTTAATTAGTTTTGCCTAATTGTAGATTTCCTTTTATTTTTATTTAGTTTTAAAGGAAAGGTCTTGGTTTTAAACCCAAGTAACAGAGAATGGTAAACTAACGTTCTGGTATGGTTCTTTAATGGTTCTGTTGAATCTCAACGTTCTTAGAACATTCTTTGAAGGTCATTGAATAATGTTTTAACAAACCTAGATATAACGTTCCAACCTTAAGTTAGCCTAACGTTGAACGAATGTTCCGTTTATCAACTGACTGGGTGAAGGTCCGGAGCATGCTCAAACATTTTTATTTGGTATAGATTTGTCTTCATTGCATGATAATGCATCTCTGC
>JAUBOC010000019.1:14596204-14607304 GCA_032275365.1 Anablepsoides cearensis | reverse complement strand
ATCTATCTATCTATCTATCTATCTATCTATCTATCTATCTATCTATCTATCTATCTATCTATCTATCTATCTATATAAAGATCTTTGTCTTCAATTTGGCACTAAATTAGTACCTTCATAATAAAGTAATAAAAAAAATACTAAAATATTAATTACAGTATTTTTCTCTTGGTCTATTTTGTGTTCAAGTTTGGACTATGCCTTTTGCTTTCTCATGTTTGATCTAACACGTCTACATTCAAAATTTGTGTTTTTCTTTCTTTCCTTTTTGCGTTGAGCTGTACTGGTCTGCTTTACTTCCTTTCTTTTGCCGTTTGTAGACGTTGTTCTGCTCTTTTACTACAGTTGCTAACTGCCTCTCACTTATTTATTTATCATTACTTCTTTTAGTATTTAGCCCAGTTTCCTTTGTTCACCTCTAAACTATTGGATTGTCAAATTCAAATTCAGTTCAAAAATACTTTATTTATCCCAGAGGGAAATTAGGTTCGTTGTTCTTGGTGCTTTTGCTTTGCTTTCTAAAATTTTGTCTTTTTCTGCTTCCACTGTACTTTAGTTTTGTCCAAGTACAGTTAGTGTTAGGGGTGATTACTTTAATTTTGGTAGATTGGAGATTGGCCGATACTTCGATAAGACTGGTAGTTAAAATTGGCTTCTCGTCTACCTTCACAAAGGTCTGAAAATCAGCCACTGTCCCCTTTTTATCAGCTATGAGCTCTACCTAACGTCTAGTTAAAACAAATTTATTTTATTTTAAAGGCATTGGTCAATGTTTTTTCAATAAAATAAGATCATATGTATTGTGACCTTTTAACACACGACAGTGTCACTCATTTAAAAAAATCGGAATCGGCAGGTCAGACTCTTTAGAGACTGATGATTGGCCAGAAAACTGCAATCGGTGCACCCCTAGTTAGTGTTTTAGGTCTTCAACATGTTCTGTCAGGAATCATTAACATTTTATTTCCCTTATGGCAAATCAGAAAAGGAAACAAATTTCCTTTAACAAAAAGAAAACATTTTTTCACACCACTTACAATGTCGGCCATGAGGTCAGAGTTCATTGGGGATAAAACAAGGTTCCTTGCAACTTAATTACTTTCTCAAATTCACTGTAAACTTACTTCCAAAGTCAACACAGCACCAATATTTGCAATTAAATAAAAAAAATACCAAACACCAACATTTGTCAACACTTTTACCGCCTATCTTATACTACCTAAGCTAGGGTTGGGCAAAATTGTTTTGTGTGCAAATAATTTTAAGGAAAACTGTCAACAATTAATATTTTCCACTTTGCATTACAATTAGTGCCATGTGATGATGAAATATTTTTGTGTGCGACCCACTATCATCAGGTGCTCATGTGAGCCCAATAGTGGAAGGCAGTGAAGAGCAACTAATGCTAACTCTAACCCTATAGGAACTTGTTTAATCATCTGAAACACAGGCATAGAGAAAGTCAGAAAACGCAAACCAAAGTCACAACATCAGCTACGTAAGTCTAATTGTCATCCAATAATGGTCTTATTAATCTTTATTGGCTAAATGCCACAGTAATTAAAAGAAATAGTTTTGCCAATATTGCCCGACCCTTACCTAGCCTATCCATGATTTAAATATCAGTGAAGACAAAAATAAATTAAATGTAAAGCCTAACTTACTGCATTTACTTCCTTTTCTTTATCCTGATTAATCCTGTGACCGTGACTTTGACACTCATAAACAAAACGGTGGTTTGCGTATTTGGGTATCACTTTAGAGATTGACTATTCATATTCTTGTCTTTTTTATTTCTGCAGAAATGTAATGAACAGTTAATATTTTACCTGTATCTAATTGCTTGCATTTGATTCAGTTCTTTTTAATAGTTGACGTTATAACTGCGGACTGATGCAATATGAAGATCAGACCTTAACAGCTAGAAATATATAGTAGCAGAAAATAAATTAAAAACTTGTCTCAGATTGTTACTGTAAACGTCATCGGGGTTAAAGAGCAACCGCTTGACTTAAAACGGTGTCACCAGCTGTTAGACAATCACACACAGAGAGAAACAGACAACCCCAGATAAGACAGATTGGGATTAATTTAGCCGAAAGATTTTGCAGCTGTCGATCAGTCCGGTGCCTCTGTTGCTAAAGCTTTATTAGATATTCTCAGTAACTGTTTCCTAAAACCTTCCGGGAAATCTCAAACAGAGGGGGAAAAAAAGGAAGCTTTAAACAGAATAACAGCATTTTGTTTTTCATCATTAACAGAGATCTTTCTCATTTCGGATGTCTGCAAAAAAAATCATTGGTTTGCTCAGCCAACATGAGGTGGCATTTAGTTTAGCTGCGTGAGTAATTACATTCGGCTTTTACGTGAACTTCTGTGGCTGCAGTTGTTCATTCAGGTAAACCAGAATGGGGCGCAGATTTAAACTGCTGCAGGGTTTAGGTGCCATGCTTTAGTCTCCTCCCACGTCTTTTTCTCTGCAACCTTTTGCTGTGGTTCAGTTTTGGGTCAAATGATGCTTTTAAATATTTCGTTGAATCTGTTATAATAACATGGCCTCAGCGCTTAACATTCATACAGTTTTATTGTCGGCAACTATTAAAGGGCGGATGAGAATGTTACGCACATGTAGCTTGTGAACCAGAGGGCAGATTTTAATTAAACTCTCTTAAAGTCAGTCTACAACTGATTTGTTTTTGGAGTCAGCCTGATTCAAGATGGCCGCCACAGCTAATCAACTTTAGCAAAAGCAAAAATGGCTATAACTCACTTTTACTGTCGCAGATCCAACACTTGGTGTGGTGGTCGTTGAGAGTCAGTCAGTCAAACAGACTGTAGTAATGTCACTTGTACAGAATGTTACTTGATCAAAATAGCTATGATTTTCATTTCTTAACAAATGATGATCTTTTTTTAAAAGCAGGTAAAGAAAATGGATGGATTTCCTGCTGCTTTCTCTAAAGTTAATAATCTGTCTTTTAGTCCCAGAGATTCCACGCCTCGTTTTGCAGAGTGAACAGGAGCTTATATGCATCAGTCTTTTGGGGGACGTAGTTTTGTTCATGCCTTACAGTGTGCCAGTCGTGCGAAGCCGGTTCCATCAGACAGAGAAGAGAGGTGACTCATAAAGAAACGATAAAAATAGCTTCACAGATAAATAAATAAAATAATAAAGTAGCAACATCGACATTCTGTTTAAAGCTGGAAGTCGGTGTGGCCAAGTCGAAACTCGGGGGACTCGGAATTGGAGCAGAAAACCGCGCGTCTCTTTTGTTTGTTCTCAAACACAGAACTTCTCTACGGGCTTTACACCTTTCTGATGCTCCCATCAATAAACATCACAGAAACGCCGTGTTAAATTCAGGCTTTGTGAGATTGTTTTCCTCTGAATCAATACAAATTTTTGCAGATTCTTTTTCTTTTTTTTTTTTTTGTATTATTTAGTTTTTTCCTTTCTGGTCTAATTAAAAGGATTATAGTAAAAACGTTGCACAACACAAACAGACTTCTTTTTCAGCTTTGAGTCAAATATTCAGAAAATTCAAGGCCGAATGTTTCATGAAGGAATGCACATGATGCCAGTGTTTTAGGCTCCTTTTATGTTGAGACAAATGAGTTGTAGCCATTTTGGTTAAATCTAATAAAAACAACATTAGGCACAAACTCATGCAATGTCTTCTGTGATCTCGCATGAATATCTATCAGCTACTACTACACTATATTTTAGCTCAGTATCTACAAAACTCACTGGAATGCAGCCCTTTTTGTGTAGGAAAAAGATACGTTAGCTGTGGTGGCCATCTTGAACTGGGTTGAATCCAAATTAATAATCTTATTTCTTAGCCTTTAAATAAAAGTTTTTGTGTATTTGGAGTACAGAGAAGTTTAATTTACTCTTTCCCGGTGCTGCGTATATATATTTATATTCTGTTAGAGTTATATTTTTCAGTCTGTTCAGTTTTCTGTATTTCCTATTACGTATTTGCTATTGAACTGCTAACCAAGGTCATGGACTTCCAGCTAACCAATTTCGCAAATCCTGCAGGTTCGTCATCCTCATTCTCCTCTGGCTCTGGGTCAGACTCTGGCTCCAACATGTAAGGCTGGATGGACAAATCTTCTCTTGTCTACATCTTTTAATTAATTTTTAAATAAAATGTTTCTGCGCCGTTATAGTTGTGTCTCTGCTATCAAAACTAGGAGCTGGAGAGGAACTGAGAACAGAGGGGGGTTCCTTAAAACCCTTTCAGTTCATGAGATATTTTGTTAACAGCATAGACAAACGAAACACTTGCCAAGAGCCAAGTGGTATTTTTTCGTTTGACTGGTCTTCCACCAACCACAGCCGCTGTGAGTAGGATGAGAAATGTAATGAGAGGGAGATGGCACTCTGCGATTACAAGATTATGAGAGTTAACATCTGTGACTTGTAAAGTCAGAGAGATGAATTGAGTGAGGATGGGAAGAAATTAACAGACGAGAACGAAAGGAGGGAAGAAGAAAAAAAAATACCAGATGTACTTCTTATATAAATACAGTTGTTCTAAAGTTGTATAACCGACCTGAAACGAAGCAAAAGCCTGGCTTAAGACGGATTTCTTTTCATTATTGTTTAGCTGCGACTCGATGAGAGGACATAGCTCCGTGAGCGAACTATGATTGATGCTGTGAGGAGTGAATCAATCTATGATCTGGTTTTTAAAATGTGCTCTGTAGCCATTACAGATAACCGATGCATGAAATGAAGTTTCTAAAGAAAGAGAGGGGGACAGAGGAAGTTTTTTTGGCAAACGACCGAGGAGTTTTTCATCATAGCCAAATTAAAGTCCCTAATGACACAATGTTATGTGGAACGTCAGACGTGGAAGGATGTTAGGACTGGTTCCACCATAGAAAGGGGCTGAGCTAAAACAATAGGCTTCCTATAATGCTAGGAGGAGGGTTGTCGTTTATGCTTTGTGTTTACTGATATGAAAAAAGTGTTTTAAACTTTGATTTACAATTGCTGACGTATGAAAACAATCCAGTACTTTTATGAGTTATCTTCCTGGCTGTGTAAAAGATTTGACAATGTTTTATAAAATTTTGGGGAACATTGTAAAATCTTTTTTGGTATGGAAGCCACGAACAGCCTTACCTGCTAGTATTCATTTTTAAGTATAATTTGCTTGAGGACACAAATTACCTCCTGCTTGTTTGACCTCGCTATCTTTGGAAAACAAGTGATAATTACTAAAAAAACAGCATTTCATTTTTAAAACAACCAAATTAGGATGCAAAAATGGTTGTTTAGTGGTGACACCTAGACTGTTTTCTCCTTGAAGTGTTACGAAACTTATTGTGAAACAATTCTATATTTACAAAGTGATGCTTAGATGAGACCTCAAAAGACAGTGAATGTATTTTCTATGCCAGCACTGCAAAAACTGTCTTCCTAACCAAGTTTTAAAACTTTATATATCCAGCCAAAAAGTATTTTTGATCTTGTTTTGAGACTGATTTACTAAACAAGAACTGATTGTGTAAGAATAATAATCTTGTTTTCAGAATGTGTCAGTTTATTTGTCTTGTTAGCCTGACAATTGACTCAAATTAAGTCAAAAAATTTCTGCCAATGGAGTAAGAAAATTTTACTTGGTTCTTGAAATAAGAAAAAAATTAGTCAAATAAAGTATTTCCAAGTAAAATTTTGCTGTGTTTGCTTCCAGATCACCAACATGGAAGATGATCCGAACTGGTACACAGCTGAGCTCCACAACAGAAAGGGCTTTGTGCCAAAAAACTACATCAACCTGCGGCCACATGCGTAAGACACACACACACACACACGCTTGCATTCCTATCCTTATTAGGATCATTCATTGACTTACATTCATTTTCGGTCATTTCTATAACCTAACCCTGATTCATCACATAACCATAAACCTAACCTAAACTCAACTCAAGCCTTAGTCCTAAACCTAAAGCCCCCCATCCCAAAATGAAGTTCCACCATATTTAGACCAGTCTTTGGTCCTGATTACGACTACTGTTCTAGAAAAGGTAGGTGTGTATACCAGAAACGGTCCTAAAAAGGTAACAAATACAAGTACACAAACACACACACTCACAGGACTGAGGTTAATCTGTACGTTTCACACATCCAGCACTGGTCTACCTAACAGCTCATCAGTGAGTAAATGTGTGCAGCAGGCCGCTCTAGGCTCTTTCCGCTCCGCTTTGGACATCTGCTGCACTCCGGCATACGGCAGAATCCCCAACGGGATGCTCTCACTCCCCCACCTTACATAACCGCACAATCCAGACGTGCGTTTTTACGGTAAATCTGCCGGTACACCCTGTTTCTCCCTCCATCAGACAGACACAGGGCTCGGCTTGGCTGTGACATCAGCTCCGGGTCGTTAACGAACACTGATGTTCCGTCCAGTCGGAGTTGTCTTGTTAGGTTTGTGGAACAGCCTCTGGAGAAATTTGCAGGGATCAGTGTTTAGCAGTTTGACACATTTCTTTGCAACGGGGTGAAATATAACCTAGGTTCTGAAAAAACAATTGGGATGCTGAGTAAAATGTAAATAAACCAGAATGCAATGCTTTGCAAATTTCATTCCTTCATTCACAATATAATATACATTATATCAAATATTTGAAGAAATTTTACTATTTTGGGGTAATGTTGTATTTAACAGCAGAAACACGTCTCAAAAAGGTTGTGACAGGGCCATGCTTACTACTGAAACTTTTGTTGCATGAGGCAGTAAAACCAAGACTCTTCCAATATGAAGCCATGCTGTTGTAATGGATGCAGTAGCAGTTTGGCATTGTCATGTTAAAATATAAAAGTCATTCCATAAAAAAGACATCTAGATAGGAGATCATGTTTTTTTTGCAATCTGGATGTACTTTTCTGCATTAATAGTGCCTTTCTAGGGGTGTAAGCTGCCCATGCCAGAGGCACTAATGCACCCCTATACAATCAGAGAAGCAGTCTTTTATACTGTGGACTGATAACATGCCAGGTTGTACCTCTTCAAATGTTGATTCATCCACAGAATATTTTTTATGTTTTTGTCAGCAGCATTTTTGGATGGTATTAACATATTTTTGCATGATAGAGCTTTAACCAGCATTTGCGAATGGAACAGTGTCCTGTACTTACAGAAAATATTTCTCAAGAGATTTCTACAGATTCTTGAAATCTTTTGACAATATTATGTGAGTGTTGCCGGTTTTCCATTGAGGAACATTGTTTTGAAATTAAACTAGTTTTTTTTTTAATCAGTTAGTTACACCCACTTCTCTTACGGACTTGTTGCCAAGTAATCTAATTAGTTGCAAATTGCTCCTCCAGCTGTTTTTTTATTTATATCACTTTCTCTGCATTTTGTTGCCTCTGTCTCTAATTTTTGAGACGTGTTGCTCCCATCAAACTCAGAATTACCTTATTTTCTTCCTAAATTGGTACAACTTATGTTTACTATGTTCTATTGTGACTAAAATATGGATTTATGAGATTTGCAGATCATTGTATGCTATTTTTACTTACATTTTACACATTTATTCCTCCCAGGGGGGGAGTAAATTGAGAATATTACAAAAAAAGCCCTGAAACCAGACAGTTTGTCAAAATGTTTGGATCTTTGTTTGAGTCTTATAGTTCATGAAAGCAGAATTTCGCCTCACTCAAGCCTTGCACCCGAGCAAATTGCGCCGCTAAGCCAAAGTAATGAGCAAAAGATGAAATGAAAAATGACACCATTACACGCTACACTGCTGACAGCTTAAATCCAGTCTTTCGGGATTTGTTTTATGTACAGATTTAGCATCTGATTTTAAAATAACTTCTCAAACGTGCCATATTTCTTGCTCCCCTGGAGCTGTTCTTTTATTTTCTGTCAACACTGATCTGTACTTCAGTTAGATGCTTTCTCTCTCTTTTTTTTTTTTTAATAATCTTATCCACTGATAACACTTATTTTCTTAATTTGTTTCATTTTTGGTCTGAATATAGAACAATATCAGCCGCTGACCTCTTTCTTTCTGTCTGCTTATATTCCTGGATGTTTCTATCTTTCAGCTGGTTTGCCGGCCGGATTTCTCGTGGCGTGGCAGAAAGTCGACTCCGACTCAGAGAGTGTGGAGCCTTCCTCGTCAGAGAGAGCGAGAGTGCTCCGGGAGAGTTTTCCATGTCCGTCAGGTACAGGACAACCACTCTCATTCCTTCATGGGGAGCTAGGACTTTACTTGGTCAATACTTTTCTGCACAACAGATCCCTCTCAGCTAAAGAAAACCGACTATATTAGCCGATCCATCCTCACATGTATGATAAGCATGGTTTTAATTTTGTTTCTTTAAAATGAAAGTGTGTGCATTCATGTGTGTGTTGGGGGTATTTATTATTTACGACGGTGGCAGAGGACAAGAGGAGGAGAAGGAGTGTTGGAGGATAAGGTGTGAAGCCAGGCAGATGGGTAAGAGGGAGGATTTCCACCCCCTCTGGTCTGATGTGAGTTAATCCTGTCTAGTGCAGCATCTGGAGGTGCCGGTGCCACTGATCGCACGTCTTGTCAGACAGAGTGTGTGTGGGGTGGGGGTTTTCAACCTACGGGGGCTGCAGAGACATTGGAAGATGAGTGTATAAGTGGGGACAGAGCTGGGTTTTTGGCAGAATTTGCAGTAAAAGTTGGCTTTTTATCAAGTTCTTACTGGTGTCTGGGACAACCAGGGGTTAAAGATTTAGGTTCTGGACATGGTTTTGTATTTGGATGCTTACCTGGGCATGGTTTCTTACCTTTCGGGCCAGCATCCTGGAAGCAAAGACAACAAAGGGGAGGGTCAGGAAAGAGGAAAGGAAATAAAGAGAAGGATGGGAAAGACAAGGAAAGAGAAAGGTAGGGGAGGAAACAAGAAGGAATAAAAGTGGTCAGGAAAATGGAAGTAAATAAAATAAGTAAAAAAGTAAAACAAAAGGAAAAGGGGAATGAAAAAGGGCAACTACTACACTACAAAAAATGTCAGTCTAACCAAGTTTTAAAACTTTATATCCAGCCAAAAAGTCTTTTTGATCTTGTTTAGAGACAGATTTACTAAACAAGAACTGATTGTAAAAAAAGAATATTAATCTTGTTTTCAGAATGTGTAAGTTTATTTGTCTTGTTAGCCTGAAATTTTGACTCAAATTAAGTCAAAAATTTCTGCCAATGCAGTAAGAAAATTTTACTTGGTAAGATTCTTGAAATACTTGATTTGACTCAATCTTTTTCTTATTTCAAGAATCTTACCAAGTAAAATTTTCTTACTCCATTGGCAGAAATTTTTGAACTAATTTGAATCAAATTTAATAAACAAATAAAATTACACATTCTGAAAACAAGATTAATATTCTGACACAATCGGTTCTTGTTAAGTAAATCAGTCACAAAACAAGATGGACAAGACTTTTTGGCTGGATATAATATTTTAAAACTTGGTTAGAAAGACAGTTTTTGCAGTGTAAAGAGATGGGTAGTTAAGTACAGACAAGTATAGGAATATGAAACCAACTATTTATATGCTTCTTATATTTTCTGCAGTTTCTGAACATCTGACAGGCTGTATTTCTGGCTGCAGCAGACTGTAAATGGGTCAGGTTTTGCAGGGTTCTTGTGTGCTGACGGCGCTTCTGTCAGAGGAGACGTCTCGACAGGAACACCCATAGATGTCTCGGTCTCAGCTGGGCGTAGTTAAGTTTTGACATGAGTCGATGCAAATTTCAATCCACTTTTACAGAAGGAAGCCAAGATTTGCTTTTAATGGAAAACTGTTGGTAGAGAGGAACAATAGGGTCAAAAGATTAAAATGTACCCCAGAATTTTTTTAGGCCGTGAATATAACCAAGTAGAAATCTGTCAACAACAAACACACAGGGGGGCTTTGAAACAGTTTAAACTTTAGGACACTTTTCGAAAGCTAAAGGATTTGCTTTGGACCATGCCAGTAAAAGCATCCCAGTGAGGTTTAAGTTGCTTTTTTCCCCATAAAGTCAAGTGAAGTAATGCCAGCCTTGAGTTTCATAGAGATTCAGGAACCCATTTTGCCCGGTTGGACCTGTTCCCAGTCTTTTCTTTTTTTGACTCAGCAGCAGATTCACCCAAAGGATCCATTTTGGTCTATTTCTGAGTTTTTGCACAATGCTGAAACTTACATTTCTTCTTTTTTTAAAACATACTCAGCTCTGTTTTTTACTTTAGAAACTCCAGTTTTTGTTACCTTTTTTTTTCTGTTGAACACCTAAACCTTCACATATTTTTAAAGATTTTTACTTCCTGATGCACAATTTTGCAGCATTTACTACGAGTCCGTCCACCTCCAAGTAAAAAAATGGATGAAATGAAAGAATGTGCACAGTTTATACATGAGTCATCAAGCAAATACATCAAGGTGCAGGTCACATTTCATTAGGTTTGACGTGTTCCACAGTAACTTCGGTGAAATTTTCTGTTGGAAATTACCAAAACTAACGCTCCATGTGTGTCAATCTACTTCTTTCTATAAGTACCCACACTTTTATTTGCATCGTGTTTTTGTCAGCTCATGCATGAAAACAAAGACTTTACAGTGACTCTCTTCCTGCATCAAGTAAAGGTCACACAAAAATATACATTTTCATTCCACTAAAAATTGTATCAATTTTTTGTATGAGTCAGGTGGTTTACAACATTTAGAACTGTGTGCTAAATTTGAAAGTTTTAGTAGTTTGTACTTTGTTTACTTTGTTATTAGTAAAAAAAAAAATGAGTAAGACTTACCTCTGTCCATATTGTACATTAAACATGTAGTAGTTTCAACTCCTAACATTCTGGTTCCAGCTTCTCCCAGACCACCTGCCTGTCGTGGTCCATGTACTTTTTCGGTCAATCATGTTTTCATATTAATTTGAAAACCAAAATCTGGACTGTTATTTCATTTTTTTATTTTATATCCTAAAAATGGGGAAATGGCCTATTGTTTTATTTTTCTCAATCTGAAAGTTTAAAGGGGCAATAATATGTGTTTCTCAGGCATATATTTAAATACTATACCATAATAAAGTATCTATGTCCCCTTTAGTTGTTATTAAAATG
>JAUBOC010000019.1:14521762-14534669 GCA_032275365.1 Anablepsoides cearensis | reverse complement strand
CAGTCAGACGCTCCAGTCTGAAGCGCAGGACATGTTGAGGGGGCGGAGTTAACGTAAACAAAAGGTTGGGAGGGGGGGTTGCCATAGGAACTTATGAAAGAGCATGTTCTGCTGAGCACTAAAGTACAGTCAGAACTAAAAGGTGAAATTTCATAATCTGAGAGTTATTTTGTGAATTAAATCAAATAAACATGTAGCCCACAGATGTGTCCTAACTTGTGATATGTCCAGTTTAACTCTGTCAGAGTAAAAGCATTTATTTTATTGAGTAATTACTTTTATAAATGCAACAAATAGCAAATATTTTCTCTTCTATATATTATATGTGTAGTTATTTTTGTATTCCATATTTAAATATTGTTTAATGTTATTTTATTTCTTTTTAACGCTCTTAGCATGAAGGTAGCTTCTGCTTCTAAAGATGGTACATGCTACACACATGGTGCTTGTGTTTTTTTTATTTTGGAATAAATGACTTAAAAATAGAACCTTTACAATTGTGAATATTTTAGTGGACTTAAAATTAGCGAAAGCCAATTTAAAGGAGTCCTATTATGGGGTCCTAGAACAAGTTAGATATAGCAATAACTCTGGCTTGAATTGGTCGATTTGCCACAAATTATCCCACCCACCTTCAAATTAAACCAATAAAAAATAGGATTGGGTCCGTCTCACTTACCATCTTGGCAGTAAACATTAAGCTTCCTCTATTTTTTTTTAATCGGTTGAAAAACAGATTTAAAAAAAACAAAGTTAAAATTCTTGTTTAGTGAATTACTGGTTGATAAAGTTGTTGTGATTATGTCATGGTTATTGCATTTGACCACTTCAGTATTGTCCCTCAAGGGTCCCCTTCAGCCCGGGGTCCTAGGCAAATGCCTACCTTGCCTATCATATTGTGACAACTCGAAAGCTCAAATGACCTTAGTTTGAAGAAATGAAAAAACGTGAACCGAGACGTCCCGTGTTCAAATCCCGGACAAGCCCCCAATTTGTTAAGGCAAGGCTCAAAAGCCATAAAAATAGAAGCAATCACACAGGAATGAATAACGTCAAAAGAAAATAATGAAACAAAAACATAAAGCGTTTTATGAGTAAAAAAGGACAAGCTTATGACAATCTTCAACGTTAATGGAAACGTTAAGTGTGCAGCTGCCCTTTTACAAGGGAAAGAACAGAAGAAGATGAAAATAAAGAACACCACTTGTAACTCGAGTCAAATCAAATAAAGATGAACTGCTTTGCATGCAATATCATGGTGGATCTTCCAGAGGCAGGACTGTATCACAGCATACACACTTCATTATTTAAAGCTCTTTCACTCCAATTACCATGAGAATATAACTCTGAGTGAAAAGATTTTAACACAGAGGCTAAATTAATGGAGTTACATCTTGCGGTAAGTAATACAGTCATATGTTAATCACTTCATACATACACCACAGTGGTGTTCTGTCTCCAATTTTGTGCAGCAAATCACATTTTTTAATCCAACCTTTTCCATCTGCAATACCAGCTGAGTTTGACATGCAATTAAGTTGAGGGAAATTCTCTAAGAAGGATTAGTGAGTCACACTGACTTTCATGCGGCCCTCAATGACAAGTAAAGTGGACTTTCTGTTGTGTCTATTAGCAAAGATATTACCCAGTTAAACCCATGAAATAGTCTGTTAAACGTGGTGTAATTGGCTGGATATGGGGTGCTAAAACAAGCTTATAAATTAACGACGTGATCGCATCATCGCCAAGATGCTGCGTAAAAAACCCTGAGGCAATTAAAACGCCCAGCATGCCAGCATTTCGGAGATCAACTTATAATGAGAAATAATGGGGTTGTAAACCTTGAAAATAATGTTAGTGTGCTCTCATGTGATATCATAAAATGTCAAGTGCAGAATATCTTACTATATAGGACTCAATGCCAGCACAGCAAATTTTAGTTCAAAATCTGCCAATTTGGCTGAATTATAGGCTTTTATGTGTTGCCTAATGTCAACTGGGGCTGCCCTCTTGAATCAGACTGACTCCAAAATGTTATCAGTTGTAGATGCTCATCCATTGATTACATTATGAAATGCTCAATAAAATCTGTCAAGTGAATAATTAGATATTTTGCTAACAGACAAACGGGGTTAACTCCAACAGTTAATGCTAAAGCTTTAAACAAAGATCTTGTGAAATGAGTAGTATTTAGAGCACGTTTTATGAAGGACTCACAGCTACAATCATACCAGAGTTTGAGCTCAATCTCTTTAAAACTGACTGAATTAATAAGGTGAATTAGCAAAGGTGGCCATCTTGTACTCTGAGTCCAAACATTAATCAGTTGTAGACATAAAACCATTTTTGTGTTCTTTAAAATCAGTCGGCTGTCTATCTTTAATTTGGTTGTAGACGCAGATCTGAGGGTTTCTTTCTGCAAGTGTCATTGTGTGGATTCACACATTTGTGATTATCCATTTTTCTTCCGTACGTTTTTGGCATCTAACTTGTACGAGAATTTTTGTGCTAATTCAACAAATTATATATCAAAACGTTCAGCTCATTTTTGCCATTGGACTTCTGGTATTTCAGATATTTTTTTTTAGCTATTTAGCTTTTTTGGGCACTTTTTTCTCATTTAAAATGAATGGAGCTGTCTTCAACATCCTTAAAACCTTTCAATCTTTGCTGTACTTTTTACGTTTAAATCTGGTTCTGCTTCTTTGTGCTAATTTAAGCTTCCTTTGGCTTTTTTGTGCTAATTTTAGCTTTTTTGTGCTAGTTCAGCTTTCTTTTTACTCATTTCTCCAATTCTTCCTTCCTGCTTTTTTATGCTAATTTAAGCTGTTTTTCACCATTAAGCTACTTTTTAACTGATTTCAACTATTTTTAGCTTTTTTCTATAAACTTCATCTTTTTGCAATTATTTCAGCTTCTTACTGTTGAATTCAGCGATATGCTCTTTCTGGTTCTTTGTGCTAATTTAATATTTTTTATGGTGATTTTTATCTATTTTCAACTAATTTCAGTGTTTTAAGCTATCACAAATTGTCTTTTTTGTACATCTTTTCTCATTGCTCTAATGTGAGTTATTTTCTGCTAAAACAAACATTGTCAACATCTGCTCTGTTCAGCATTTTTAACTCAATTTTGCTATTTTTGTCTGATGATTTTTCACTTATTTTCTTTATTACCTACTTTCAGCAGATGTCAGCTGTTCTCATTTAACTCACATTAACAGTTTTGCTATCAAACATTTTCAGCTTCTTCAGCAGCTTTCAGCAAAAAACTCTCAGCATTAACAATGCACACAACCTTTTTTGCAGAAAATGCAAATTCTCTAGTTTAAAATTGGTTTAGTGCTCCATAAGATGCACAAACACACATAGACATTATTGTTCACCTTTGCTTTCAGTGATTGGCAATCTAAAATAATTTGGAAGCTGGAGCTCTTGGATGCAGGACTACAGCGACAGAGGGGTGATGGTGGAGGGGGCGGCCTGTTACCCCTCAGGTTACCATCTGTCTGCCTGCCTGGCATGCAGGTCTGAATCTCAAACTCCTGCTGGCCACAGAGCAGAGGGGGAGGCTGGATGTCCCTCGTCGCCACAATGTGTCCAAGCCTCTCTCTGCGTCTGCAGCGTACACCTGAAGGCGACCTCATTCCTCAGCAGGGAGGGGCGACCTCATTCCTTACACACAGCACCCCCACCCCATGCACTCACACTGTCCCCCGTCTTTGCCCGTTTTAGATGTTTAAAGTTATAAAAAGGTGTATTTCCTGACCTGGTGCAGAAGGGTTCAGCATTTGCATGATACATAAATAAAAAGTGGAGTTAATTAGCTGCATAAACACTTTTGAAATTAAGCAGGAAGCAGCGAGAAGCTAACAAGACTGGAAGAAGAAGCACTTAAAGGGCAGTGTGCATTTTAAACAGAGCAATGCATGATGAGACCTCATTAGATGAGGCTGCTGCAGAAAGAAAAAAACAGACGTTTTGGATTTTTTTATACCCCCCACTCATCATCAATTAAATCTCACTGAGCTTAATTATAAAAGCCTGAAATTCCTGTTGATTTACAACAGGTCCTCCAGATCCAGACCCAGATTCTGCTGTTGGACTGAGAGAAACAACAGTTAACGGCTGCCTGCAGAGCTGACTGAACTTATACCTCTTGCAGCAGGTAGAGCAGGTTTATTGGCGGGTTGTTCGTTTTTTGTTTTTTTCCCTGTTGAACCTGTTTGGAAGGATATGATTGTAAGTAACAGAGATAACCTATCACATTTCATGGAATCCCTTTACTCCATTCATTTTATAATTAACAACAAAACAATGTGGACATGTCACGGTCAGACTTTAAGATAGACTATTAAAGATGCCAACGGATGAGTAACTAAGCACCAATACTGTTTGATTGCTTTTCTTCAGTTTTCTACTCTTCTAGAAAGATCCATATAAAAAAGCAGCACTTTTCCCCATAGAAAACAATGGGATTTTCATAAACAAAAGTGTGATGATGTCAAAACTTCCCAGTGTTGGTGGCAAACAAACAAACTCCTCTCGTTTCCATCATCTTTAGCGTGGCAGCTGAAAAAAGAAACCTCTTGCCACCCTATCTGTAGGCTGCTTGATATGGTTTTGTACATTTTGTACATTGCTGAAAACCATCAGCGGCATCTCCACAGACATGTTATCTCTATCCTAACTCACGGGTTTAGAGTTCATACTTTTTGTTTTCAGACTGTTTTAATCTACTAACTGGATCAAGTTCTGTCACCAGCAGAGATAGCTTCATGCCATCCCCATTGCCTCTTCCTTATAAGATGATCATTTTCATTGTTTTTTTTTTTTGCTCTGTCGTACTGTTTGTCAGCTGAATGCTATGCTCCACTAATAAACAAAAAAACTGATTCAGCTGCCTAATCAACAGGATGCTTGCTCACATAACAGCATTAGTTAGTTTAGCATTATAATGTTTGCCCTTAAGTCACAAAGTTAGTGTTGGGTGGATCTGTCTCTATCAGATTTCCCTGCATGTCTGTAGTGTATAGACTATGTGTAGGTCAAAAGCACAAAATTGTCTTAAAAGGTTCAAACTATCTTTATTGTTCTGTACACTGAGTTATACACTGTGGGACCCTTCATTACATTTAGTTTACATTTAATCTCAGCAGGCTAATAATGCAATTCAAAACTACATGTGTGTTAAGTGTGGCTTTATGTTACTCGCATGCCTAAATATTAAGTCTAAAACTTTCTCTGAGGCAATAAATGTTAACGTCCTACTGGAACCTCGTGCTGTGCTTTAATAAATCTCTAGATTTTCCACTTTTATAGTTTATACACCAAAACGTAGGTAGTTTTGTCTTCTTTCACTCATTGTAATGTCGCTTGTGATTTTTTTTTCACCCACCATATTGTTGTTTCAGTCTGGTCTGGCAGCAACACACAGAGTGGGAAAAGCTAAAACTATAGAAAAGCTGTGCCATCTAGGGTTGGGCAGTATTGGCAAAACAATTAATCACAATTAATTGTGGTATTTACCCGATGACGAATAAACCCCTGGAGTCTCTGGATGCCTGTATGCGGGAAAGATTTGCTCTAGGGCTTTACAATATATCGCAAAATTATTGTCATCGCAAAAACAGCCTGTGCAATAAGCATATTGCAAAAAATGCATAAATTGCAATAAATGGTTGACTCTAATGTTTTCATTTGTTTGTCAGCATCAGTCTGTTGAACAAAATGGACCAGAGGTACCACATCAAATCGTAACCACTCTGTCATGTTGTAAATGAAATGTGTTGTTGTTGTTGTTGTTTTTTTGCTCTAAACCCAAAGCAGAAAGACATCAACACTGAATACTTAATTATTTTTTCATTTATCGCAATATTAAGCACTGTTATCGCACATCACAGGTTTTCCTGTTATCGTGCAGCTCTAATTTGCTCTCTGTAAAATCTGTTCAAAAAATTGTGTCAAAACTACAGATTTCAGGCTACACATTAATTTATAAATTGTGTTGATAGACCAAGTAAAACCAGAGTTATGATAAATAAATTTCAGAACTATTTTTTAGATATTCGTATATATATATTTGTATTGCAGAGGAGCATCGAGCAGACTGACCAAGGAAATCTCCAGTCAGTCTGCCTGGCGGCATTAATTGTATTAACCGTCAAGTGCCAAAAAATAATTGATTAGTTTTTTGACGATTAATTGCACACAATACGATTGTGCCCAACCCTAGTGCGATTCTGAAAAAATTATTGTAAAAACAAGAAAAGCTCCTCCACTCAAAATGAATTACTGTAAACATTAGAATAACTGCTCTATGAATTTCCATAAAGCTGTGCCACCTAAAAATCACCATAAACTCTAAAAACACTGTGGCATCTAAAATTTGGAAATGACAAACTCCTTTAAGTTCATGAAAACATGCATATATGTTAATATTATAATAATTATAATTCTTATTCTTATTCTTATTATTATTATAAATTTATTATTAATAAAAAAAAACATTCTACTGACATTTAACCATCAATCTGGGTTCAAAAAAGACTTCATCTGGGCCTGGGTTTGGACCACGGTGCTTTATTTGGGAACCCTTACTGTAAACAAAGAAATGGACAGGAGAAGACCAGATGCTTACTTTTTAATTCAATAATATTTTCATAGTTGCACAGAGGCTACTTCTTTGAGGCAGAGCTACTCTGCCTATCTGTCTTATTATGCGTGCGGGTACGCATTTTGCCAGCTTAGACAATTACAAAAGTAAATCTCCGATAATTATTGTGCTTTCCAGAAGAAAGTTGTTGGGAAGTTAACTCAGCTCACCGTCTCTTCGAGGAGCCTGCAGCACCGAGGCATCTCTGATGGCGCGAGCCCATCTCTCAGCCTCCCGGAGGTTGACCAGCGGGTCCTGGACCAGCGCCACCCGAAAGCACTGCTCCACTCTTTGGCGGGTCAGCCCGGCGCTCATCCAGCGCCTCTTAAACGGGTAGAAATACGCCGTGAAGAAGGCGCCGGTGTCCGTGCCGTCCGCTCCTCGGTACGCCCGGCAGCCGACACAGTCCGTCAAGTTGAAGACCACCTGACTCCGGCCGGGTGACGACGAGATCCTCTGGATGGTCAGGGCGCTCTCCGTCAGGCTCACCGAGTACCGGACGCTGTCGTTCAGGGTGTCGGTGAACTCCCCGTACAGCACGCCCACGAACCCGTTCCGCTGCCGGGATGGGTCCGGATCTGAGGCGTGTTTCTCCATCCCGGACGGAGAGTGCGAAGTGTCCCGGAGGCCGGTGAGGTGCAGCTACTCTGTCTGAACCCTCCCAGCCTGCTGTGGGACTCTTTAAAGCCTGACAGGCGCAGCTTGGCTGGTTCACAGTCTCTCCCTAGTGTCTGGAAGTGGGAACGGCAGGGATCGAGCTGGAGGAAACTAGCCTGCTCGTGGGTACTTCAGGGTCCAGTTCCTGCTCCGTAACAATTTTTGTCAAAACAAAACTTCTCTATTAATGACCTACTTAAAACTCACGTTTAGTTTTACAAGTCGAAATTTAACTAACCATATAATTTTATATTCAAATAGGCTAATCATTTATATTAAACTACCATTTCGGACAAAATTGTTAATTTATTTATGTTTAAAAAAAGTTTACAGAAGTAAACCTAAAGTTCACCACTGGCCCAAGAAAAACCTGGGAAGAGTTACCCCGGGAAGTCTGACAATTACATAAATATTACGACTCCATTTCAATCAAATTACATTCACAATTTAAGATGAAACATTTAAACCCCCCTATGCACATATTAAGAGCAGATATTATAAGATTTATTTTCTTCTCTCTGCCGCCTTTCATTTCATTTGTATATTTTCTCATTTTTTATTGTACAAATATTTTTGCTCTCATGGAATGAATAAAGATTGAAAATAATAATAATAACAATAATGCAGTAGTTAAAACTTTAAACAATTGTTATTATGTATAGTTGAAACATGTGTCTAAAATAATATACCTATTGATTTTAATCATAGGTACGTTTTTGTCAAATTTTCTTTGAACAAATTGTAATAATTATGCAGTACGCCCAGTCCTAAATCACGTGACTTGTGACGTTTTCATCATATAAAAGTGTTTCCTCGCGAGATTTGGAACATTTCCCAAACTCTGTAGCTGAACAAGAAAATGGGGCAACCATCCTACGGTTCCATTCACCAAACTTTAGCTATGTGTACTTCTATACCTCCAGATGATCCGAATAGAAGAGGTAAATATATATATTTAGTTAATACGACTTTTAGTGAATTTACACTTAATGTCGGCTTGTAGACAGACTGCTAGCACGGTAGCTGTTAGCTAACTGGGGCAAACACGTGCAACTCTGCCATGCGGTGGTCTGGTTGTCTTTGTTTAAGAGGTGTTAATAAAATCAAACGTGTTTAAAACTTGATTGTGTATTGTTTACTGGAAATAAATGTTTTAAACGCATATGTGGTTTTAATTGCAGGCTCCTTTTTAGAGGAATGGGACAAATGTGGACCAGAACCACCATGATCCTTCTTGTTCTTCCAGGATAATGACTAAAGGTAAGGCCTTAAAGTGGTAGAACACGTGTGTTCCCATACGCAGTGCATGTGATGAGTTTGTTATCCCTGTCTGAAATCATTTTGTGGAAATCTATGTTAATCTGAGCTACTGCAGCACAGTGTTTAAATCACATTGATACAAAGTGATTGTCACTAATAGAATGGGTTGTTTTCAGGTTTGTGGACAGGATCCCAAATCAGCAGGATGAAGCAGATAAAGGTTTGTTCTGCACATTTCTTTTGATCCGTGCTGCCCCTTCCGTGATGAAAACTGCTGCATAGGAAGTGCCGTCTTATGCGATAACTGACGATTTTAAGAGCGGTTCTGAGAAACTGGTCCAACATTAGATCTGTATAATTATTATGTAATACATGTGACTTACATGTAAATTTCTTTACAGTTGTCAGAAGAAAAGCGACACTAAAAGATGAAGCACAAGTCCTGAAAATGACCTGAACAGGTAAATACTATGAGATCTGCTTTAAAGTCAAGCTGGTGATGATACAAGTTATCCCTGTCTGAACTCAGTGTGGAGTCATGGTAACCTGAAGCTTGACTGCAAATCCCTGAAAGAACATCCATCTTTGGCATGCTTACTTGTATTTATCTAATTATTGTCCTCCTTTTTGCATTACAGGTGGTGGTGACTGACACAATCAGCTTGGATCAACCAGGAAGTCAAATAAAGAGAATAAATGTAGTGTGAAAATGAAACTTTATATACATTGCATTTAAAATGGTAACGTTCACAAGTGTTTGACCTGATAAACATTGAGTAAATTCAGAGCAACCAGCAAGTGTTGGTCAGTCTGTGTTCAATCCGTAGGATGTTTTCAAGTTTTCTAGATAAATCTGCTCCTCCTGGAAGAATTCCCGGTCCTGTAGATGGGAAACGAGTTAATGCTGCAGACTTTTTAAAACCTTTTCATCTTTTATTGTATTATATTCAAATGTACAATAAAAAGCCTAATAAAACATTGTCTTTCCACTAAATTCCCTTGTTTTTGCATAAGTACTTCAGCTATTTTAGTGTCAAAAGCTCAACTTGTTTACAAAAATGTTAAAACATAAACTTAATACATTACTAAATTGTTTTTCATATACTTGAGTAATTGTAACATTTCAATACATTAAAATTAATGCTTTGAAGGTTTTTCCACTATTAGGTTCAGCTTTTGTATTAATTCAATTTTAGACAAAAAATACAAATGATTACTTCTGTCAAAAATCTTTTAAACAAAGTACTCATGACTGAAATGAGGTTCAGGAAATATCTTAAAAGAGCATTTAAAGTAATAATGATCTTCAATGCAAATACAGCTGGTTGTTAGTCTACAAATAGTTCAATTAATCTTAACAGGCTGTTACTGATCACATATTATGAAGCTATTAGACACATTTTTAAGATTACAAAATAAAAAACTGGATCTTTGATCTATTTCAGTTTTAATGTGCAAACTGAATAGTGTTTCAACACAACTTGTGCCTATTAGAGTCCAGGGTTGACTTCGACTCTGATGAAGACACTAGCAGAGTCAAAACGTTGGTCCGTTTGCACATGAAAGCTGAAAACTGATCAGAGAGGCGCAGTTTCTTTTTATTTTGTAAGAGTAGTTCTGGCTGTGAAGCATCTGATCCAGCCATTTACTGGCGTGTAATTGATGTGTGGAAAAAAAAATAATCTATTTTTAGTCAAATTTGTATTTGTTCATTTCATAATAGAAACAACCAAGCATCAGTTTGAAATAAATACAGGAGATGCTGTCCTTTTAGGAAGAACGATCCAGTGTTTTCTTTGCTGAAGGAAACGCTTCCAAGTTATTTTGTCAAAATATAGAAACTTCAGACTGTGCATGTAGTGAAGCCACTTATAACTCCCAACACCTAAATGTATTTTAATCTTTCCATCTTTTTTAATCTTTATTTTAATCATTGTCTCCTTTTATAATACTGATAATATACATTTTTAAAAGCAAATGTTTTTAATGTTTGTTTTTTGCCCGGGCTTTTAACTGAGTAAAGAGTTCTTAAACTCGTCACCTTTTCTGTGTTGTATTTCCACAGATCCAGACTTGCCTCCATCGTCATTGATTTATTGTTTGTGGAAGCGCTGAATAGAGGGACATTCAGCTCAGGGCTGAGTAACACTGAAACAGAATCTACCGGAGAAAAACAAAAAGAAAAGTTCACTTTTTTTATATATATATATATATAAAGTGACATTAAGTCAGCATTAATCTCACCTGGTAAAACAGATGGAATAGTTAGTAGTAAAGGTGAGACCGCAGAGGTTTGTCTCGTCTTTTCGGCATCAACCTGCAGATGATTTAACCTGGTGCGTTCCTGTAACAGCAGATGTTAGGATGCTAACACGCAGCCGTCTTTTACTGCACACACACACACACACACACACGCACCTTTAGCACACGCTGCTCCAGCTGCCTCAGATGCTCCGCTCGGGAGTGAATGTTCTTCAGCCGGACTTGGTGCTCCGCCTCCACGCGCTTCGCCTCCTGCAGCGCTCGCTCCCCGGCCTCGTACCGCTCGGCGGCGAGCTGCGAAGATCAAAAGTCACTCGTTTTGCGCTGAACGACACGCGGGGGATGCGGCGGAGCGTGAAGTCACCTTGCTGAAGGCCTCGACCTCCTGCGACCGTGTTTTCAGTCTCAGAGCGGTGTTGCTTATCCTCTCCTTCTCTCTGTCCAGCGCCTCTCTCAGCCTCTCCAGGGCTTCTTTCTCCTGCGTGACCGTCGTCTCTCTTTGTTTCAGCTCTGCCGTGCGCAGCTTCAGGTCAGCTTGTTCCTACAAGCAGAAACAGTTTGTGCTGAAAAATAAAGACGTTTACTTATTCCTAAAGCCGTAAACTTAACGTCTCTCTTAAAGTTAAGGATCTAACCTGTGCCAGGCTGATGATGGAGCCTTCTCTCCTCTCTAAGAGGCCGTTGACCTCCCGTTCAGCTCTCTCGCGCTGCTGTTTCTCCTGCGTGTGGAAGTGGGCCCACTCAGCGGCCAGCTTCTTCCTCTCCTCCGCGCAATGCCGCATCACAGACTTCTGCTCTTCCAACAGCGCGTTCTGAAAAGGAGACGACACAGCGGGTGGAACCGCGGGGCGTTTTAGTTTCGGCTCTGACCCCAAGGCGTTCGTCAGCCTCACCTTGGCTCTCTCCAGCTCCTCTCTTTCCACGCTGATCTGCGCGGTGAGGACGCGCCGCTCGTCCTCCAAGCCTCTCTGGGTGGAGTCTGCTTTGGCCTGCTCTGCCGTCGCCTTCCAGCGTTCCTGAAGCACACGGCACTCTTCAGTTAGCGGTTTATTATTGCTCACCCGGCGAGAGGCCAGGGCAACTCAGTTTTACAGATCCTAACTTGAAGCTGCAGTAGGGAGTTCTGAGAAAACAGTGGACTTAGTCTGAAAATGATAAAAAGCACAGCCTGCAGGTCCCTTTCTCCTTGCTCTCTGCTGCGCTCAATCCCCACAGCAGAGCCTGCTGTGAACAAGGCCACCAATGATGGCTGATAAACAGCACGGCACGTTTATAACTCTCAGAAATGGACAGTTTTCCTGTACAATTAGGGTTTTTTTCCACCAACAGCACAGCTGCTACACACAGGCAATCTTGAGCTTAAATGAGGGTACACGCTATGAGGGGAAAGGCACTTACACCAGCGTGAGTGACACTGGTGAGCTAATCCTCCTGACTGATTGTTATAGCTGTAGGACCAATGGGAGGAGTCAGAGGAGCTTTATTATTGGTCTCATATTCTACTACATAGGAACGGTTTTAAAAAAAAATATATAAAAATATACGTATATATAAAGGTAGTAGCTGAGAGTCATTTATAATACTCCCAAGTGTCACTTTTTGAAATATCCCCTAAAATGGAAACTACCATTATGTTCAATGTTGTTCCAAAAGGGTTACAACTCTGTCATGTTTAAATGTCTTTTCTCTTCTCATCCATTTGTGTTTGTGCTGAACTTTCAAGAAAAAACACGTTCCTAAGTCCGCTATGTGTACTTTTTATTCATTCGATTTTCGTTTTGTTGACCCTAAAAGAGTTTTAAACGCAAATATACGAACCATCAGTTTTTCCAAGATTGGTCTTTAAAACTAAAATTGAATGACCAAAAAGTACACAAACACTGCTATCTGTTCAGTTTAGTTCAGTACCTTAATATCATTAAGGAGGGATTGGGCTACCCCAATTATCTTGTTTGCTGCAATAACAATTTTGTTTAAAGTGCCTGTGACATCAAATATTTGTAATAAACATGAATGCATTTTTGGAAAGATAACATTGATAACATGTTGCAAAACAAATTTCACGTCGCTGAGA
>JAUBOC010000019.1:14428621-14443918 GCA_032275365.1 Anablepsoides cearensis | reverse complement strand
CACACACACACACACACACACACACACACACACACACACACACACACACACACACACACACACACACACACCAGATTCATATGTGAGAAGGTCTTTTGGCACCTTCGGCTTTTAATTCTCTCCTCCTGTCATGCCTGACTGGCACCACTGAGGCAAATTCCCTAAAAGACATGCGCACAAACAGCGGCGCCGAAACCTGCTGCATGCACCAATCAAACACCCTCGCTTGTGTCGGCAGCCTATAAATTAGGTGTAATGTAGTAATGTAGTCCAAGGAACCGACTTTACAACGCATATTCAAACAGGCAGCTGCTGCATACAGGTGCACGCTGGGAATCTGACATCAGCTTTTTGATAGATGATGATCTGAGCTTTCCAAGCTTCTCCAAACATCTTTATTTTGTATTTTATTGTCTCCTCCAGACACTGCAGGTAAACTTCAGAGTAGCTACTATATTGAGTGGTAAACTTTAACCTCTGTTTTTGTCGGAAACAATTTCCGTCTGCCAGCAGCTTGTATGACAAGGAGAAATAAAAGGAAAAAAAGAGAAAATATTGAAGTGCTACACTTTACCTTTTAAAGTTCTCTGTTCTGTTGTCTTTGAATCCACCATCAGACACAGCAGGGGTTGAGTCTTGATGATGATAATGTTCATTATTATTTTGATGATGTCTAAACAGAATCCTTTTGTAGATTATATGTCTGATCAGATTATGGGTTCTGGTCACGCTGTCCTTCTCACTGATACAGGTCTGTGGCTCTGACCAAGGCTGCTGCTTTGTGTGACAGCTGGACAGCTGTGCTGATAACCAGTTGTCAGCGTGTAAATCTTGTTCTCATCTTTACAGCAGTCACTTTCTGCTGTCAGGCTGTGGCTGAAGCAACCGTCTCATTCTACAGGATTCTTTGATATTAAATTCAGAAAGTCAGTAAGCTGGGGGTATTTCCTGTCTCCCTTGCTATTCTCTCCACAGCTGATACAGGAGCTTTTATAAATGCACCTGAGGTTCATATAAATCAGATTTTTCATTAACACATTAACATTATGATTGGTCAAGATGACCTTGCCTGTGCTTTAGCGTCTCTTGACATTTTATTTTAAGGTGCTTGTTTCTGGTCAAAGTTCCCTAATGTTGTCATCTACCTCGTTTTTATGAAGGCAGTAGTAGAATGAATCAGACCTCTTACAGCACAAAATGAAGTTCTGATTTCAGTTTCTGAAGCCAAGGAATTCCCAACTTGGGTGTTAATCCTTTATAAGCCTGAATATTTTTAATCTAAAGTGATTATGTGGTGTATAATTCTGCTTTCATTTTAACTTTAAAGATGGGTATGTGTTATGTGTGGCATAAAAATGATTAAAAAAGGCAAAACAGTGGTGGGATTTTGGTCCTCATTCTCTGCAGGATGATGCTTTGGACTGAGGTTTAACAAGTCTCATTGGGCCAGAGCCGGAGCTTTGAACTCGGTGTGTGCTGCTCTCTGCTCCCGGGCTGTGTAAATTTATTATCAACTTAAACACGACCTTTTAAAATGTCACATTGATAGATGTGATGGATATCTATATTCTCAGAGCAACGCGACTGATGTTTAATAGCACTGTAGCACATCATGCTGTATTATTCTAATAATAGGAGACCCACAGGTTTAAAGCCTGTGACCCGTTCTTCTTTTAAACCTCTGGAAAACACAAAGTCAGATTTTACTGGCGATGTCAGGGAGTGGCTTGACAAGACGTTGTGTTTTTATGTCTTTGTATAAGATATGCACACGTATGGGAAGTGGAGGGCAGGAGATATTGTGAAGATTACACAGTGCACCGCCTCGGAAAGGTTGGCTGTCAGGTTCATGATGGCAAGTGGAAGGAGGCAGACAATTAAATTGTCTTTTCTCCCACGGTTTGAAGTGTGGTTGTGTGCACATATTTGCACAGCCACTGCTGAGTGCGGAGTAAAGCTGCTCATTTCACAGGTTCCTCGTGTTTTGACCTCTCTGCTCTGATCACCTGTGAAAGAAAGCTAGTAAAAGAAGATTTAAGCAGAACCATAAGAAAGCGTGCACACCTGTGTTGACAGAAGCAAATATGGTGTGGCTGAGAGAAGGATGGTGAGATTTGCTTGAATGAGGTGGTGGTTGGTAGGAGGACAGAAAGATGGAGGACGGAGGGGATGAAGCACTCTAAACTGATGAACAGGAGATGGAACAAGGAATTAAAGACAAGCGAAAGAAGCATCAATAAGGAATATAAGATTGAAAGGAGGGAGGGAGGGATACTGACAGAGATGCAGAGGAATAAACCTTATCTGTCAAGATCTCATCAGAGGAAAGTACAGCCTCAGGGCATCACCACCTCCTTCTAGTAAAACTGGATTAATAACAAGTTTGCACAAAGACACACTCTGACGCACACTTTGCTTTTACACACACACACACTGTTAAGTACAGGCCCATAGGAAGGGAAAAGGTTTATCTTCCAGCACATTAAACGGGATTTGCAGGCTTATTGGAGAGCTGGAGCTGATTTGTGCACATATTTCTTCACGTATCTGTTAGTGTGCGTATCGTTGAATTGATGGACAAAGCTGGCCTTGTTTCCTGAAACCTGGGGACCTGGTTCTCAGTGCTGTCAGCAATAATGACACGAGCAGAGAGTGAAATCTCCTCTCTGACCTGGTACCTACCAAAACTCATTTATTACAGCAAGATGAAGAAACCATCAGGGCTCAGGTCACACATTGTCTTGAATATTTGTCTTCAGGGACAAACCTTCACTGTTCAGACTAAATGAAGCCTGTTTAGTCTAAGATGTAGCTTTTTATGTTTTCTTTAAGCTCTTCATCGTCTGAGAGGTTTTACTTAAATGTCCATTCCTATGAAAATTACCAATTGTGCTAAAATGTTTTCTATTTGTTTGTCTCTTCAGAAAAAGTGGCTCCAAATTGCTTGGCAACTATCAAACGTTTCCAGAACAATAAGCAGCAACAACTGCTTCTCCAAGACTGTTGCCGATGTTTTTCCAGCTTGGCTGTGTGTTAACATTCTACACCAGCTAACTGCTAAACCTTTTCTTGTGTACTGCTCAGACTCCCTGAGCTAAATTATTGACTGATAGGTTTGGTTTAGATCATTGATATAATTATTTTTCTTACTTGTTTATGATTGTTGAAAGAAATTAGTATTAACAATTCTAATAATTTATTGTAAAAATATTGTGACACAGATCCAGTTGAGCAGTCGCCATGTTTGATCGCCATTTTTGCTCCTCCATGTTGTCACAGATGCTAACAGTGGATGTGATAAGTGGAGCTCACTCTAGTGTTATTTAACTCTATGGGGTGGCTTTATTTTATAAAAACTGATACTGTAGACCAGGGGTGTCAAATTCATTTTCATCGAGGGCCACATGAGCATTATAGTGGCTCTCGAAGGGCCAGTTGTAATGAACATTTCATGTTTAACTTTGACTAAACAGTATTTTAACACGTCCTCTTTTAAACACTGATAAGAACTAAGTGTACGACAGACTAAGTCTGTAATAATATTTAATATGTAATATTTAATAATAAAATATTGTTTAAAGTAAACTATTAAAGTTTTACTCACTGATGAGTTTCTAGTGAGTAGCTAATATGCATTATGGCAGATTTACTGTTATGGTTGATGCTGACTTTAATGCAGCTTATTTTCAGACATTAATACTGTGCTATACAACTAAATTGCTCAGTTACTTAATGTTACCTCAACAGCAGGGGTAGGACAATTGTTATTATCTTTCATCTAGTTTCATCTTAAGTTTATTTTGTGGCATTTAATTATAAATTTAAAGTTTACTATTGATATAAGAAACAATTTTCATGTTGTATTTGACACATGTGCCTTAAGGGCTCAGTAGAATTGTTACTAAAATTAAGTTTTTAGTAAATTTTTTTGCTTCAGTAATCATTTGTGTGACTCTTATGTTCTGCTTTGTGTTTCTGCCTTTTTAAAAGTGCTTTCAGGGAGTGAGAGACACAAGTATGTTGTTGCCAAAATACCCTAATGAGCCACTGGAAGCAGCCTGAAAAGTTTTCTTTATCCGCTCAAGAGAGTTTATACAGATAATAGATGTTTTGCAAAAGTAAATCTCAAAATAATATTGAACGTTGTGAAAAAAATAAAAAAATAAAGATGAATTTCAAGCAGCAGCTAAACTAGACCCTTCAGAATGTCCACAGAATTCTTCTTCTCCTTTTATTTAATTTTTTGTGACAGTATTTTTTATATTTTGTTCTAGTGCTTGGTGGCCAAGAGTCTCGTGGGGTGTTGAGAAAAATCAGTGACATGCTGGAAATGATTATGAAGAGGATGGACACTCTGTCAAAACTGAGCAACAGCACTGACACCCACAGGCTGGATGAACTCAGCTCCGCCCTCGACAGGTACAGAACCACACCGCCTGCCACGCTGCTTGTTCCAACAATAAGAAAGAAGCATTTCCTGTGGAAACACATATTAAAACACATATTAAAACAAAGGTCTTATAGGACTAATACAACATATCATCAGCAGAAACACACAGAAGTCATGGCTGAGGAAATAATTCAGTAAAGACTGGACGACATTTATTAAATCTCTCTGTTTGCTGTTTTATTTTTAGATCTGGTAATGAAATAGAAACAAATAGCTGAAAAGAAAAAGCAAATTAAGTAGACTGTCGTGGAAAAAGAAAGCAGTGACGAGGCGAGGAGCAGGTGTCTCTCTGGACAAGTCCGAGCTGCCAGCACAGAGTTGTGTGCTCGGTGGTTTCCAAGGCAACAGACCTTCTCGCCTGCCCACATCTGCTTTAGGTTTGTGGAGAAATTTCCTCCTCTCGTTAACGCCACCTCGTTCTCTTACACGGCCGGGGAACCGTCCCCCCATCAGACAGCGTCTCACACGACGTTACAAACACTGAGTCAAACCATGATGGAAGGGAGCGGCGGCGTGTCGCACTTTGCTCATTAACTTCTGTGTCCAGAGTTAAATCTGACATCAGATGTTCCCCAGCAGAACGCCCCGTAGATCTCCTCTCAGCAACATTAGATCTTACACTTTAATTGGCCTCTCAGGGACTAAACCGCAAATGTTACCGTGACACAAACCAAATATTTTGTGGTGATTAAAAAATAAATCTCACCCCTTTTGGACAAGAGTTTGACCCGTTAAACAAGAGTTAGGGATTTACAATGCTGTTGGGCAGCACTTAAATTAAGAAAAAATGCTGCAGATTGAATTCCATCAACAGAAGCATCCATTTGTTTCCAAACAGGAAACACAGAAAGCAGAAAGGAGATTTGTTTAGCTACACTTGTCGTTAGCCGGTTACAGAAAAACTTTACTTTTGCCACTTTTCTTTTTGCTGGATTTGAATATCCTTTAGTCTATCCACCCCCAACCTCTTCACTTTGGGTTTTTTCTTTCAAACACTTTAAGGAAAATGGGTGAGAAATTAAATAATCCACCACATTTATGTTATGTTAACTTGCTCTATAGCATACCTGCTCAGTCTACAACACAGAGTTAAAAAACCCAAGAACCCCAAAATATTTGAATGAAAGAGATGCTATTTTCTTCATTCTGGTTTATTTTAATGGGTTATTAAACATACGTTTACCCACAAAAATAAACAATTGATTTCAGAACTATTTTAGAGACAGGTTCCTCATTCAGCTAATCCACATATGAATCATCCTGTTTATAAACTCACTGCTATGACTATGACTCACAAATGTGTTTAGAGGAACATTTAAACTTTTATCTTGTTTATTCTTGATTCAGTTTTATTTGTAACACATCATATTGTGCCAAACGATGACACTCAACTGCATGTTTAAAACTAAGAATATATGTTATTATATTTTACCCAATGAACAGGTGCAATATTGATAACCACCAACAGTGAATTTAGGGGATCATTTTACTTTTTTCTGATTTAGTGATAGGTCTACTCATAACAAAAAGTGACATGGCATCATGCAGCCTTGATAACCTAAAATGACACTGTGCCAAACAACAGTGACACAAAAATAACTTGTCAGTTTTGTCAACCTGCGTGCACGACAATTATTAAAACAGAACAGGTTTACAAGATCCTTTCTCCCTTAGTGCCACAATTTTCTACCACTTCCTAGAAATGAAATTTTAAATTAAACCTATTTTTATACTGGTCAAAATATAATAAAGTTCAGTTTAAGCATGCTGTAGATTATGGCTTTAACCTTCTTGGACCTGGCGCCACATATGTGGACAAAAATGCATGCAATGCAAGAGTTTCACATCTTAGGAGGTTAATGTCTTAAATGAAGCTCCCCCAATTGACTAGAATGTACTTGAAATCTGAGTATTAATTTTAGATTTTATTCACAACTACCAAGCATCTTCATCACTCACCTCAGCCTCAGAACTCTGTCCCTGTCTGCTGACCCTGCCTCTGACTCTAACCGAGATCCTAAATCAACAGACATGAAGATGGATTAATCATTGGGTTATTTTACTGCCAAAGTAAGTCAGCTTTAGAAAGTCAATAAAGTAGCGTGAAATAACATCAATAAATAACAGATGACATATCTGGTCCTGTTTCATTAGTAGTTGTGATCCAATAGTCTCATCATCTGACTATTAAAAATTAAAGTTGTCAAAAATTACCCAAGCACTATTTTATGCAGAAAGAACTCTAAAAATACAAAACTCACAATACTTTTTTGGAAGCAATCTTTTTATGTTTACTGATGAAAATACCAAACTCCCAAATAAACTTTTCTGATCCAGCTGAGAAAACCAGCTGACTGTTCTGAGTTAAATGCTCAAAGCAGGTCTGCTTCATAGCTATGCTGGTCCAGTGGCTGCTCTTATCATCAGGTGATCTCTACTGCTCACCCGCCGGTATTGCAAAAAGGAGCAAACCCACTCTGAGCAGCAGCCAGGATTTCTGAGACTTCATAAAAGGCAAAACGATTGATCTCTATTTTGTGTGTTTAACATAAAATGATCAATTTAAGGTTTTTAATCAAACTGTTAGAGTGCTCCTTATGACAAAACTGTGCAGTTAGATTATCAAGCAATTTCAAGGTCTTTATACATACATTACATCAAGCACTTCACAGACCTTGAAAACACCATTTTCAAATTCAAGCATTTTCATTTAGCATCATTTCAATTTCTACATCATCAGCTCTTTTTTCCTCTATGTTGCTAACATGTACAGTAATGATAAATCCACTTAACGCTGTAGCTTCTACAGTGATCACATGCTCACGTGGTTAAAACTAAATCCAGTTGTTATATAAAACCTCCATGATCTACACCAAATAACTCGTAATCACGTTATTGTACATCCACCCTCATTGGCTAAACGGCCTTGGCCTGACCCTGGATTGAATCAAATATGCAGCAAACTGAGGGGGCGGGACAAGACGTCTGTCAATCATTTTGTACCACGAAAGGGCTGTGAAAAGTTAGAACTTTTGAAAGACTGTGGTTTTTCCTGAGACAGTTTTTCACCAGTTTTGTTGGATTAGCATTTAGCACTGTTGCCCACAGCAAGAGGATACCCCAGGTTGGGCCTGTGGTCTTTCTGTGTGGAGTTTGCATATTCTCCCATTGTTTGCATGGGTAACATGCACGTTTAGGCTGCCTTCAGGACCAGGTCTTCCTTATAATTGCTCCTCTTCGCAGATTAAATAATGCCTGTAAGCTAGTTTATATCTGCGGCAATGAAAGCCTCTGTACGTGTGGTATGCCTCTCCAGTTGTTGAAGTGGCAATTAATTTGTGCTGACCTGCAGGAATCTGAAGTCAGGAAGGGGATATTTGACGACCAGTCGCCTCCTAGCCTCTGTGTGCAGTGAGGCGGAATAAATCTGACTTTGGGATTTAAAGTTATGCACGTAGGAGCAGTCGGATTGCTTTCTGCTGGAGCACATAAAGAAGCAATGATAAACACTATGAAATCCGACTCCCGCTGCTTGAGCTGCATCAGACTGTGAACCGCAGCTCCGTTTGTTTTTAGATTTTCCTGTTTTTTACTTTTTTTTTTTTTACTTAAAGCTGTTTAATGAGCAATATAAATTCCTGAATCCCAGTGTACAAGAGGGCTTGTTAAAATAACCCATTGAAGTGTTTGTTTTCATGTAAATTGGTAATGATACCCAGCAGTACAGTTGTTACACCAGTGAATATTAATTTATTGTCAAACACGATCATTACGGTGCCACGCTGATGTGCACAGATTTCAGGTCTGAAGTTCTGGAAAAAAATTTTAGAGCTTCAGAACCTCCTGATCAAGCTTAAAGGGGGGACAGCAATTCAGCTGCTTTTATAAAATATTTAGGTCTTTATTTTTGTAAAAATACTTTTTATTCAATTTTCATTGTTCCCAAATAATTGACATGTTAGTTAAAATTAGGTGATATGTTGTGATGAAAACCAGACTGATAAGTCTGGTTCTTTATGATTAAATCAAGTAAATCAGCAGAAACAAAAATGAGATGAGACTCTTTTTGTATCACAGCAAAGTTACTATTTAAAGGTGCACAAAATTTGGAACCTCAAACAAAAAGTGGTGTCTCTGAGTTTTTAGGCACGTATTTATTGTCTTCAGAAATAATTGCTACAAATAAAATGCCACAATGCAGAACAATTCTGTCATCTTTATAATCTCCGCATGAAAACTCACAAAAATGTAGCCAGACTAAATCGCTCCCTACTGTAAAACAACTTATAACAAAGTTTTAGACCATGACAGTACCTCATCCGTATTTTACTGTCAATAGGTGAACTTTTCCCGTGGGTTTTTATTGCACACCTACAAAGAAGAGGGTAAAAAATATAAGTTATTCTTCCTGTGTTTAGTTAAATTGTCTTACTTACAAACATTCATTGGTTTAAAGAATATGGTTTGGCTTAAGGAATCATGTTTCACTCATTGGTTCTTAATTATTTTGCAATCAACATTAAACTTTTAAATTTAGAATTGTTTCAGTTTTATGTCCTCTGGCTAAATAAATCAAATAGATTTTGTTAGAAAACATTTTTTTTGCAGAATAAAAAACTATACACATGCCTCAAGTTCTTTTTCTTTGCTTTGTTGTGAAGATGACAAACCAAACAAAAACAAAAACAAAAAAAAGGCAACAGGATATACTGCTAGATGAACAAATGTGGAAAGAAATAAAATTTCTATTCCTTCTTACAAATAGTTAAACAATTTGAGCAGTTTTTTTGTTATTTATGTGTGGTTGGGTATGTGTGTGGTACGCTAAGGATTCAGCCGATGGGACTGGTGGAGCGGATTCAGGCCATCGCTCAGAACATGTCTGACATGGCCGTGAGGGTGGAGCAGATCCTGCAGCGCAGCATGGCCAACAACCGAGGTATGATTTAAAACACCAGAGACCAAACACACACCCATGTGGAACACCAAAAACAGTATTAACCTATTGTTGTTCTCTAATAGGGTTGTTTTAAATGATCAAACCTGAACGGTGAACTCTTAAAATTAAAACATTTTAAACATTCATTGAATTCAAACATTTAGCCAAATTATATCCAAATTCTAGCATAATTTCTGCTGTTTTTTAAAGCAAACATTTGAGAAGAATACATTTAAATCCTAATGATGAACCACTACTGTCTTAATCAGATCCCACTTTTGTCAGCTTTCCTAAAAACTCTTTATCCCCAGTGCAGAAAATAGAAATCAAAATCACACAGTGTGATTGAATTTTATTCTCACCGTGCACTCGACTGAACACAGTTTAACACTCTGTCTCATTAAAATGTGTCAGACCCCTTTATTTTATTCCCTTGTCATAATTTTGCTGCTATCATTAAAATAAGGCAGGGACAAACCCAGTTTTGAGAGGCAGCGGCACGTTTCATCGTGAGAGGTCTGTCATTATCATGCTAATCAGATGGAATGGCGGGCAGTTATTTGTGTGCGATTCTGCTCTTTAACACTTGGCAGGGTGCCAGCGGAAAAAAAGCTTTAATTAGGCTTACTAGTGCCTTCAAGAGAAGGAAAGTGAAATGGAAGGATGGGTGTGGGGAGGGGGGCAGTGAGAGGTAGGAATGAGAGGAGACAGACAAAGTCTAAAGGGAAGAAAGAGGATGGATGGTTATTAGTTTTATGAGTCACATTAAAGCAGTCTTTGAATAGTAAATCCATAGCAGCAAGCTTTTATATAGTCTTTTTATCTGGACTTGCTTGTCTAATGTACCTCTGCTTACCCCAAAGGCTGAAGAATATTCACTCCCTCCTGGCCCAGAAAACAACAACAAAACATCAGGATTTAACTAAGCAAATGGGTAAAAGCCTCTCATTAGAGAGGCGCTGCAGTCATTCACCTGCTTTAGTTTGTAGTATGTGATTTAGTAGTAAATGGTAAGTCGCTAGCTTCTCCTTCCTTTATCAACCCTGAGAGCGGGTTGGTTAGGAACCAATCTCCCATTATATGACAGTGCCACAATTCATCTGGCTCAAACTGTGAAAGTGTGCTTCAGGAAGCATCAGACTTCATTTTCACTCTTGGACACAACTGAGTTTAGACTTTAACCCTCTTTAACAGTCTTCTGGAGAAGATTTTTTTCCCCCAGTAGAACTCTAACAAACAACAAAGCAAAAAAAACATCCAAATCAAGATGGAAATAAAGGCTGAGGCAGAGCTTACAAGAGACATAAGGACGTATTTGGGCTCAACAAGGGGTAACAAGTCACTCCATAAATCAGAGCAAGTCACAAACGTAATTTGTAATTACAGTGAACCCCCGAATTTTGCAGGAATTATGTTCCCCATGAATCATGTGAATAAATTAAATCTAATAAAATTTACAGTAAAATGTATGGGTAGCAAAATGAGTGTATATTGACTGTGCAGGTATTTCTGGTTTCCACAAAATTGTGGGAATTACAGCCAACTAGTTTGGTTTCATGAAAAATATCCACAAACATTCAAACGGTGAAACACAACTTTGCGGTGGTTCACTGTACTCAGTTATGCACCCTGTATGTATTTTGTTTTTAATGTCTAAGTACACCTGTAATTTATTTTTAATTATACCATGACTTCTATAGGTAGCCTGCAATTTCCCTGTACAAACCTCTGGGCCTCGCATGTGCCGTTTAAATACCTTGTAATTGTCCCAAGCACACTATAATGAAATTTATAAACAGCTCATCTATAACTGATTAATGTCCAAAGCCAACTCAGTTCATGGCTGCCACAGCTAAAATAATAAACATAAATGTTAACATGGTTATAACTCAGTCAATTTTACAGATAAGTAAAAAAAACTTGATATGGTGGTAGCTGAGAGTCGTTCACAACACATACTTTGAGCACTAACAGAGGTCACACATTGTTTCAATTAATCAGGACTAACTTTATATCACAACTGGCCCAAAAAGGCTTTATTTCTCAACACAAAGTTACATTTCGTTAAAGCTCAGGCTTGTACGGTGGTGAGCGTTCACATTCATGTTATTTATTTTTTCTAGTTCGAGATGGAGCCTTTGGGTTTTGTGAGATTCCCAAAGATCCTCGTTATCCCGACTGCAGCAGCAAGATGGATGTAAGTTTTCATCTGTAAGAGAAGCACAGACCATTGTATAGATTTACTGTTTGCTACCATTTGCTGTTTTTAGGGTGAAACTGCAGCATAAATTCTACTAACTAAATGTTCATGTTATGATGAAACCCTCACCCATATGAAAGCATTACTTTAAAGAAAGTGGGAGTTAAAAATAGCTTTTTATTTACATCCTGTAATATGTATAATACAGTGAGGTACTGTGTTGGGCACAGCAAACTAAAATAGAAGCATCAGCGAGGGAGGGAACAGAATTCTTATAAAAACAAGCATATAAAAGTGGAGCAGGTCTAAAGACTGCTCTTCATTAATCATGTCTGAAAGGTGCAGTTTTTATTTATTAGGTAGATTAAAGTGGTAATGAGATGTATATTATTAGAAACCAATAGGTTGGCAATTACAGTCTCATAGATAGCAGAGGTGGAGAAACTAAAAATCGTTGTAAATGAAAGTAGGACTATTAATGCACATGTAACTGCATGTATAAAATACTCAAACTCAACGCAATTTTCTTTATGTAGTTTAAATAGACGTTTTGGAAAATGTTGTCCTGTCTCAAAAACAAAGCATACACCATGAAGTCTTTATTTACAAAGTTGAATCAAACTGATGATGCATAAATTAAAATGATTTTTTAAAATCCAGTGCCTATGGGCTGAAACATTTGTTGACGATAGGAAATGAAAACTTTAATTTTGACATCTTCCTAAAACAATTGCTAAATGGATGTGGCTGAATGGTTAAGTGAGTCGTCCTCTAACCAGAGAGTCGGCGGTTCGATTCCTCGCTAGTCATTCATAAGTTGAAGTGTCTCTGTGTGAGACACTGAACTGCCTCTGATGTGTGTCCCATCAGTGTATGAATGTAATTTGAAGCACTGATTAGTCTCTATAGATTTATTTGTACATGTTAGCTTTGCAGAGAGATAATAACGTGCTGTAATGAGGACACAGATTATAGTGTAAAGCACTTTGAGCATCCTGGTTGGATAGAAATGCCTTATATAAATGCAGTTGTATTTCAGTAAACACAAAAACCTGAACATTTTACAAATGACATGCAGGGAGTCTCATTTTATTTGGACTTAGGCATGATAAATTAGCTTAATTCTGCCTTCCAGCTGCAGTGAAACTCGAAATTGTTAAGTTGGACTGACGTCAGCTCCAAGTTGAAAGCGTTTCAGTCTCCAGCCTGTCAGAACGTCAGAAAAAAAGCTTTTCTATTTACTGCTCTAATGGAATAATGCAACAACACTTACAGCAATACTGCTCTACGCAGCATTTTGAGTGTACAAATGACATTAAAACATATCGGCTAATAATTGCTATAAAGTACTACAAGTTCGACTGAGCTAATGTAATGTAAACACAGCAGAACTGCTTAAAACTGGAAAGTTTCACTCACTGTTGAGACGAGGAGCAGCCATGTTGAAATGATGGCTTCAAGTGTGGTCGGGTACGGTCGATTTGCACCCACTTCCCAACTTGAAATTACGACAATAGATGACATTCCAGTTGATATTTCTGACTTGGAAGTCTGAAATTCCTTCCTCAGAGTACAACTGGGATGCTGCATTAGTCATACTTGACAAAGACCATTAAAGGGTTAGAATCAAAGGATTTGATCATCTGAGAGTGTTAGCAGTGTTAACACAGGTGGCCAGCATTATGGGAAAATGATTTAGACACAGGCGATTATTTTAGGACAGTGATGATTTGGAATATGTCTTTTCTTTGACCATATGAAAATGAATTTGGGACCTTCCTGCAAATTATATGCATTTTTTTGTTCCAATTTAGTCACAAAATGTTTTGATCTTGTCTCAGCCTGACCTCCAGTCAGACTCAGTTTAGTTTAATAAGTTGCCAAATTGTCCCAAAGTCAAACCAATAGTTTTGCAGCCCAATGAGATACAACCTGTCTGTGCATCTTTGAGACAACAGACTGAATCTTTTCTTTTTAGTGGATGCGTGCTCGCTGGACCTCCGACCCATGCTACGCATTCTACGGCGTCGACGGCTCCGACTGCTCCTTCCTCGTCTACCTGAGCGAGGTGGAGTGGTTCTGCCCCCCGCTGGTCTGGAGGAACCAGACCGCCACGCCGACCCTGAAGCCTCTCCCCAAGAAACAGGTAGCGTCCAGACGTCCACATAAATCCTGTTAACAGTAACAGAGATGACTGAAAGCGAGGAACAGAGTAAAGTAAGAGTCATTAAGAGGGAAAATGTTAACCCACTAATTTAAACACATTTGTTAAATCTGTGAAAAGTACAAATAAAAACACAGTTTGAGAGAAAAAGGAAACACTTGCTAAGGTAATGTGTTTTCTGGTAAAAAAAAAAAAAAAACACTCAACAAATGTCCTTTAATAAAAAGACACAGTTGGTGGCCTCTAAATGTTGAAATAGTTGTTATTCTCTAAGAAACAACATGAATATAGAAAGATTTTTACTGAATCAGGAAGAAAATAAAAAAAAATCTATATTACATAATGCATTAAAGTGATAATTCAGATGTTTTTAGGTGGAGTTTTTATGAAAAAAGGGTACCACTTTACAATAAGGCTCCCCTTCTAGATGGCTTATAAATAGTTTATAGATAGATTTTTAATTCATCTGTAAACACTTTATCCATCATTAATACGTGTTTGTTATGCATTAATTAAGGATGAGAAAGAGACAAAATTGTCTGTTTTTTTGCCAAATAGTGAGTCAAATCTGTTCATAAAGATTCAAGGTACACTATTTACTAATGACCAATAAACATGTATAAATATCCTAAAGGAGACTTACAAATAGTGTCCAGTTTTACATCTTACAATAATACTTCCTTTGATAATTGTGGATATATATAATCGGATCCAACAAGACAAATTAAGTCATATCTCTGGATAAGTTTATGATATCAGAATGATTCAGGTATCAAAATGTAGCTTTTAAAGACATGAATCTGAAAATGTAATTAGGTCAATTTGACCAAATTTGACTTAATCCTCATTTTGATATGATGGGTCACAAATATGTTTCCAATACATTATTTTGCTTACAAAGTAGAAATGTAAATATAGCGCATTAGATGTAATATGTACATGGACAGATTTGGCTCACTATTTGGCAAGAAACCGGACAGTTTTTTCTCTTTCTTGTTCTTAATTAATGCATAATAAACCCTTAATAATGATTTATAAAGTGTTTACAGATGAAATATAAACTATTTATAGACTATTTAAAAGGGGAGCCTTACTGTAAATTGGTACCAAAAAAAGTTTAATTCAGATCAAAATAACAATATAACAAATAGTCAGAGCATGGTCAAGACCAATATGATAACTCAAAGTTTCACATTTTTGTTGTGGTTTTTGCAAAAAAAAAAACAACAAAATTTTGTACATTGCTGCTTTCATTGTTTAGGTATATGGACAAAAATGAAAATAGCCAAGGTGTTTCCAGTCTATAAAAGTGGTGATAAGCAAATTTTGACAAATTATAGACCTATATCATTACTACCACAATTTTCAAAAATTCTAGAGAAAATTGTCACAAAAAGACTGGACTCCTTTCTTAATAAGAATAATATTTTAAATGAGCACCAGTACGGCTTCAGAAACAACTGCTCCACAACTTTAGCTGTGATGGAGTTTGTGGAACATGTTGCTGCAGCAGTTGACCAGAAACTTAATACAGTGGGTGTGTT
>JAUBOC010000019.1:14348919-14361070 GCA_032275365.1 Anablepsoides cearensis | reverse complement strand
TTCACTTTGACTGAGCCAAATTTAAAAGAAAATAGGCCAGTTATGTGACAAAATGGGTAAAATCATGTGTACTATGCTAATTTTCTTAAAGTTTTCTTTGACTTTTTGTATTTGAAGGATAGGCATGTCACAGGCACTTTAACGTTGCTCAGAAAGTTGATAATCAGGTGGTATTTTGTAGCTTGGTTGTGGAAAATATCAGCTCCCCAAAAAACCCAGCAAACCTTATATCCTCTGCATGTAGATTGCAGGTGTCGACTATCTGTACTTCGTTCAGAAAAACACCTTAAACCACAGAGACCGGACGCTTCACATCGTGGTCCACAATGAGACCTTTTCCAGCAGAGTGATTGTCCGCGAGTGCTGCAGCTACACGGTGAGCAGGATGAACGGTTACTCTGGTCAACAAGAAAGTCATTTCTTAATCGTTTAACATTTTATTGTTTTATACTTTTTTACAATACCTCATGGTCTTTAAATGTCACACATGGCCCCTCTTAAAATAAAAACAGATTTTTACGAGGGGCAGTAAACGGCTAATGTCACAAGGTGTTTTAAAGTAATTTTTGTGTCACTTGCTCAAAGAAGTCCTCTCACCACAGTTAAAACTTCTGCTAGATGTATCACATCTGAAATTAACCAATAAATCTACAGTACACTATATAATCTAATGAGACCCGTTTTGTATTTAATGCTTGGACTACTGGGTTTAAAGTACCAGTTGTGAAAATTAAATGTCTAAGAATGCAGTTGGTCATAATTAAGTCAACAAAGCGGTTGTCTGTGTTTACTTTTTATTAACTTGACACAAGTAACATGGAGTTGAAACAAAGTTTGGTTTAATTTTGTTTTCTTTTTTCTTTCTGGTCAGGTTCATCCAGAAAATGAGGACTGGACTTGCTTTGAACAGACGGCTAGTCTGGATATCAAGTCTTTTTTTGGTTTTGAGAGCACAACGGAGAAAATAGCAACAAAACTGTATGCTAATAGCATTAAAAAGGTTGGTATGTCAATTAAAACATGCGTGTGAGAATAGCATTGGCCTTTAGTATTCTCCTAGAGCGTTAAGCGATTTATTAGGCTCTTGTGTACTAAAAGTGTTTTTTGTCTGTCTTTTTAGGGTAAAGAAATAATTGAGTACTACCTCAGAGAGATGGAGGAAGAAGGAATAAACTTCATACCTCGCTGGACCCCCCCTGAGGAATCTTGTGATGTCACTACAAAGCCTCAGCTGCCACCTCCCTCTTCTACCAGAAGCATCCTAGTAAAGAGTAGCAAGGATGGGCTGCACAGTAAAAACCTGACCGGTCCCACAGAGCTAGTGGCCGTTTCACCTGATGGTCAGTGTGCTCTCACTTGTCCTAACAGAACATAGAACTGTAATGACATTTCTAAACACTTCAGCTAAAGACTTTAAGTGTCATTAGTGAAATCAATTTTGTTTTTATGCAACAATGCTACAATTTCATTTAGTTTTGTTGGTAAGGACACATCTGTACACATAGCATGTATGCTGAGGATCTGAATGTATTTGATGCATTGCTGTATGTGGTAACTCTGTGCTGCAAATGCGTTTGGAATTATAGACAAGTTGGATGCTGACTACATCAGACGTTACCTTGGTGATTTAACGCCTCTGCAGGAGAGCTGTCTTATTCGACTGCGCCAGTGGCTCCAGGAAACCCACAAGGGCAAGGTCACATATACACACATGCAGTTTTAGTTGTGTAGTCTACTCTTATCTAAAAAAAATACCCAGAATATGTACAGCTCTTGGCTTTAACACTCAATTCTTTTCTCCTCGTTGGTTTTAAAAAAAAAGGCATGAAATGATTTAAGATGGGTATTTTTCAGTAACATTGTTTTCACTCTCGTTCTTTGTGGACAGATTCCAAAGGATCAGCATGTGCTGCGCTTCCTCAAGGCCAGAGATTTTAACCTGGACAAGGCCAGGGAGTTTCTGTGCCAGTCACTTACCTGGAGGAAGCAGCACCAGGTGGATTTCCTTTTCGATACATGGGAGCGCCCCCAACTGCTTCTGGATTATTACACTGGAGGGTGGCACCACCACGACAGAGGTACTGAGCAAATACACAGTTTGTGTAAAGAAAACACAGTAAAGTTAAGTGAGAAGCTAAGTTTTAACGTAGAAGGTAGGAAGTTTAATCTTCCGTGTTTGTATAAGCTACCTTTGTTGAAGCTGGCCTGTTAATTATTGACTGTAAAGTCTGAGCACCTCCTGTCATAATGTTTGAAAATGAGTCATTGTTTTAACAGAGCAGCAGATTAACAAAGTCAGTTTAAAGGACATATTAAGTACTTAAAGTTAAAAGGATTTTCTAGGATCCTAATGAAATGTCATAGACATAGTTAAATGAACTGGCATTTTAAACTCAACATCCATTAAATGAATGCCTGTTAGGATGAGAACTGAATTCCTAAATTTGACTTAAATTATAAAAAGCCATGTTTTAAAGCTCAATAATTTTTTTTTCATTTAATGATAAATGTTGGACTATAATGATTTTATTTTCATTAAAGACAACTTATTTAACATTGGTTAAATATATTAAACTAACAAAAAGTCAATATTGTTTAAAATAACACACATATAAACTAAGAAACTTTATTGATCAGTCATTTTCACAGCTGAAATCATTTTTTGCCTCAGAGCACGTGCCGAACCTTGGGTTTACCCAGAGTTGTTTTTGTTTTGTTACACAATGGAGATATTGTAAGCTTTAGTAATCAGCGTGCGGGTGACTGCAATTGTGTTATGAAACCAGAGGAAGATGCATAAAGAATAAAATGTTACAGCTTAAAGGGAAAAGAAAGGTGGTGTGGGATTATTCTACTAGTTTAAAATGGTCTACAAACACTTCCTTTGGGGTAGTTTCATGTGTAACCTGTTGTTTAGATGGCCGACCACTCTATGTCCTGCGTCTGGGTCAAATGGACACAAAGGGTTTGGTGCGAGCCTTGGGGGAGGAGGTGCTACTGAGACAGGTGATCTGATCACATGCAAAACATTTCATTTCCTCATGCTGCTCAGTGGTATTAATGGTACAACCTGCTCACTGCGAGGCAGGTTCTTTCTATCAACGAGGAAGGACTGAGGCGTTGTGAGGAGAACACCAGAGTTTTTGGCCGACCCATAAGGTGCATAAATATTCATTTCTGTTAATTATTCAGTGTCTGGTGGATTGATGAGGATTTGGGTGCCCTTGTGCTTGTATAAAGTCTGTTATTTAATGTGTTGGCCAGCTGCTGGATGTGCCTGGTGGATCTAGAGGGTCTAAACATGCGCCATCTGTGGAGACCAGGAGTTAAAGCTCTCCTGAGAATCATTGAGGTGGTCGAGGCCAACTACCCCGAGACTCTGGGTCGCCTTCTCATTCTGCGTGCACCCAGGGTTTTTCCAGTTCTGTGGACTTTGGTGAGAACAAATACCTCCAGTTTCTTTGAATAATTGTTAGTGTTGATTCTTCAGCTAACTGTGGAAGGATTTATCAAGTTGTGAAGTACAAACATAGACTACATCAATAAGGATTTAGAATAAATAAGCACTACACTGCAAATGGAAGCAAGTGACAAAAACAAAGAACAAGAGATGAAAAGCAGAGGAATTAAATATTGACAAATAAAGATAATTATAGCTGTGGAATATGCAACAACTTTGTCTCATGGGAGACATTTGATCACTGCCAAAACAAGCTGCAGTCGAGCAGAGTAATAAAAGCATCAAACAAAGAAATACAGACGAATAGAAGTTTATGCCCAAAAGTATGCATTGATGAACCACGATAATGAGGAAAAATGCTAAAAAGCTCACTGCTCAAGCAAAATAGAATTACATTTTATTGCAAATAATAAAAGTTCTTTTCAGGATTTGTGTAAACCTTGATTACTGAAATAACAAATGGCCAGAGAGAATGTGTTACAAAACAGATATGGGTGTTTAGTTACACACTATTTATATTCTTCTATGAATAATTCATTGGTTACGGACTGATTTGCAGAGTTCATAATGAGTGACCCCGCTGTTTCTTAAATATTTTCATGAGTGTTGGCTCCTTGTTTCCAGGTCAGCCCCCTGATTAATGAGAACACTCGGAAAAAGTTCCTTGTCTACGCTGGAAATGACTACCAGGGTCCAGGAGGCCTGGTGGACTACATAGACAGAGACATCATCCCTGACTTCCTTGGAGGGAACTGCATGGTAACTTATCACTTTGATAGTTCTGTCATGTCTTGCTAAAATAAAACCCTAGTCTGAATATATACAGTATTTTAACACACATGGTTCTAGTATTTATGATTTGACCAACATTTTCACACTTTTATTTGCCAACACACACAACAGTTTCCCCACTTCTCATCAGTCCACCTTAAATAAGCTGCTACTTAGAGAGCAGCATTGTTTTTGGTTTATGTTTCTACACCTTTTGTCTTTGACAAACTTTCAACTTGCATTTGTAGGTAAAGTAATAATTACGAGTGTGGTAAAATATCAATACTTTGAAATATCGCAACATTTCATTTCCTGATACTGTATGGGTTTTTAATTAAGGCTTTAAATGTAAACTTTCATGCCAGTTGTTCATTTTTAGCCTCTGACTGCTGGTGGAAATACAGTTTTTACTGTTGTTCAGTGTTCTTCTGATTGCATAAAAATAAACACAATGTACTGTATTTTATAGACTATAAGTCACACGTTTTTATTGTCTGGCTGGTCCTGTGACTGATTGTCAGGTGTGACTTATATAAGACTTTTTTCCTCTTTGTGACACATGGAGCGACTAAGTTTGGAAAATACGGTAATCAGATTTTATGCATATAAAAAAAATAAGAATCTTTTGAAGGAAAGAAATGGCAATATATTGCCTTTCTCACAGTATCGTATTATTGTGACCTCTGTGTCTTGATATGTGTCATATCACCAAATTCTTACCAATACACAGCACTACTAATAATCTCTTTTCACTCACAGCAGTTTTCAATACAGAATTACATCTTGTTTTAATGCAGTTCACCCTGAGGAGGTAAAGAGATCTTTGTTTATTATTATTATTATTATTATTATTATTATTATTATTATTATTATTATTATTATTATTATTATTATTATTATTATTATAATAATACCCAACTACATTTCCTAGTGTTTAGTTGACCTTGTTAAAACGTTTGACACATGTAGCTGGCATTAAATGCAAAATTAGTACATTTCTTCACATGATGGGTTTTATTTAGTTTTGAAAGCCTTTTGTAATCTGGTTAATGCATTTTATATTTATATTTACATAGCAAAACAACAATTTTTGAACCGATGTGTTAGAAGTCCAGTCGACATGCTGTATAACACTAAGTCACTCAGCCAGAAAGCACTGACACATGCCAGTCACGCTTCTCACTTTGTGTTGAGTTGAGGCGAGGAAGAGCGGACGGAGGAAGCCCGTGTCTGTCACGCTGTAGCACGTCCTCTTGGATAGGAACAGAATAAATGAATGCATGAGCCGGTCAATGAACAAATGCCTTGCCTCAGTCTGGTTGCTCTCCAACAGTTAGGCAGCTTGTTCCTTTAGTGCACTTTATTATTGTAAATGTTGACTTTAACCCTCCATGGGTCAAAATGATCCAAGGTCTCTGTTTTAAAACTAGGTTGTTATGATCCAAGGTTGGCTCTTTCTTCAGCACGTATAGCAAAACACCCTCCTCAAACTCGAGGATGTTTTGAAAAGCTCATCTGAATCGACAGTCTGAAGCCTCCACTGTCTGCAGCGTGACCTTCACGTCATCTCGTCACTGTGTATTTTGCGTGACATGTGTTTACTGTAATTACATGGCTGGCCTTGACAGATTTCCTCTGAAGTATTTTTCATTAACCGGAGAAGTAATTTAGCTACAGACAAACCGAGGAGCCTTGAACCACTATTGCATGTAAATCACTTTATTTTTCCTTTACAAATGTTACTGTTAAACAAACCATCACATCTGCACAAGTAACACAAAATGTTTTTTTTTTTTTGCTTAAATTCTCTTCTCCAGTGTGACATTCCAGAAGGAGGTACAGTCCCTAAATCTCTGTATAGAACCGCAGAGGAGTTGGAGAGTGAAGAAAACAGCTTCTTGACCGACTCCATCTATAAGAGTGCCAACATCTTTAAAGGAGCGCCATATGAGGTACAGTTTAATAAAAGCTGTTCAATATAAAGAGCCAGAGCTTGTTCCATCATTTAACTGATTTAATGCTCTGGGTTAGGCTGCCACCAGCTGGAACTTAATGCACATCACAATCCTGCAGTGAGAAAAAGAGAACTTATCAGTGTCCTCTCTCCTTGTACAGGTGCTGATCGAGATCACAGAGGCCTCCTCGGTCATCACCTGGGACTTTGACGTGTCTAAAGGAGATGTGATCTTTAATATTTATCATTCCAAACGGGCTCCTCAGCCTCCAAAGCGAGACGCTCTGGGAGCTCACGGCATCGCGTCCCTCGGGGGCGTAAATGCTCAGCTGATTGATAGGAACTGGGTTCTGGGCCAGGACTACAGCAGAGTGGAGAAGTCCCTCATCTGCAGAGAGGGAGAAAGTGTGCAGGTTAGACAAATTTTAGACGCTGCGTGCTCGCTGTTTTTGTCTTTGGAAACGTGCAGCATCATTTTTTTAAACATTTTTTTTTTTATTTTTAACAGGGCTCCCATATAACACGCTGGCCTGGCTTCTACATCCTCCAGTGGCGCTTCCACAGCTCCACAGCCTGCGCCGCCTCCAGCCTGCCTCGGGTTGATGATGTTCTGGCCTCCCTGCAGGTCTCCTCCCACAAGTGCAAGATTATGTATTACACCGAAGTGCTGGCCTCCCATGACTTCAGGTCAGTTTATTTATAAAAGCAGACTTTTACACTCCCAGCTGGGTCATGTTTTCCTTTCCTGCTGATTTCTTACTTGCCTTTTCTTTCCTCATCAGTTATTTAAGGCTTTGATAAGTTGAACTGATTTTTGTTTTATTATTAATATTTCTAGGGGATCCATGACCAGTTTGGAGTCTTGTCAGAGCGGGTTCTCACAGCTCAGTGCTGCTACAACATCCTCCAGCCAATCCTGCGCCAGCTCCACTGTTTCAAGGTAGCACCTGTCCAAGGGCAACTATTGATGTCCAGCTCTTGTGCCTTATACCTTCAAGGACACTTTTTATCAACTCATTAATAAAAGCTTTAAAAACAGCTTGAAGTGAGAGAAGTATTATCATCCTTTTAGCAAGTTGGAGAAGTTTCACTAATAACCCTTTCTGAGGATCAATATAAGCGTACAGTATTAATTATCGTTTTTTATTTATAACCTTTGTACAGAGTGACTATGCACAAACATAATAAAATTTCACATGTAATGTATTTTTAGATGTCTAATAATGTTTATTAACTTTAAAGAAAATAAAATCAGAGCTTTATTAAAACTCTTTACATAATGCAGATTTTTCCTGTGTCGTGTCTTGTTTTGTCCACAAGATGTCAGTGTTCCTCTCTGGCTGGAACTGCTCTCAGCTCTGCAGTGTGCTCAGCTCTTGTTTCAGCGCTCTCAATACTTTTAGCTTTTAATATAAGATGAGAGGAGGATTGTTGAAATAAAGCGATAAATCCCGCTGATGAATAGCCGATCTTTGTACCAGATGTCTTGAACATGGATCGCAGTGGGACTGAGGTATTGGAGCAGTAACCTAATAACTATTGAGTTGGGTTATAGTTCATTTTTTAATAACGGGAAAGGTGTTAGAGATGCGATTTTTTTTTTTTCCTTTTTTTTTTTTTTAACCTCCCCTCCCAAATATACAACATGCTCTCTCCACATTCTGCGTGATAATATTTTCATGCCGCTGAGTTTTCTCAGGCAGCTAATTTAAATTCAACATAACGCAGCCCTCTTGTGATCTGGCGCTGGGCCAGACAGACAACTGATTTACATAAAACTTTAATTTCCATAAACTTATCAGATGCTTCTAGCTAAAACTTAATTGAATTTCCTGGTGGTTTTTTTTTTTTTTTATATTTAACTTTCTCTGTTTGCAACATTGTGTCATGTATCTGCTTCTCCCAACGCTGCTTCAGATCAGGAGGAGCGAGCTTTCTTTAAGACATCTCAGGGTTGTTTAAGAGAGAGAGCACTGACTTCATGAGCTAATAACCTTCTAAGACCTACGTTGTTTACACACACACACACACTTTCCTCTGGAGTATTGGCTTTTAAAACTTCTTTTTAACCAGGAATGGATGAATAATCGTGTCATTCAGATTGTATTCGATTTGAATGACACTTCAGCTATTCTTTGAGGAGGAACTTTGGCACAGATGTGCCATGAGCATAACAAAATTAGCATGCTAATGCTCTCAGAGTGCCATGTTAGTGGTGCATTGTGAAATGTTAACCACAGCTATCTGAGTTCGTGTTAATGCTCATCACCAAGCACTAAGTGAAAATCAAGCTGATGATGCTGGGATTTGATTTGGGTTTATATTGACCCAATGAAGTACTAAATTCAAATAAACTGTTTTTAGACGTCATGCAAATATGAATAAATATGTTTAAAATCTTGATAAATACAGAATGTTATCTTTTCTATACTGAAATGCAAATATAACAGTTGAAGTGACTCACTGACCCTGAATGACTATTACTCCAATTAACTTTTTTTTTTGTAAAGAAAATGTTTGGATGAATATGATATAGCATTTTAATGAGTTTTATCTCAAGTCAGTATCTAACCTGCAGTAATAAGCAAACCATTTTTTTCTAAAAGTAAAGATAAGGAGCCAAGTTAAAACTAAAACTGGCTGGCCATCCTTAAAATAAAATAAAAAATAAAAACAGTAGGGTGGGGAAGATGTGAAAATTATGTTGCAAAATTAAATTTGCTAAACCAACCTGACAGAGAAATTACCTGATGCAAATTAAATGCAGACTAAAATCAAACAAATACATAAATTGGGTATCCAACATTGCTCTGTTTTTTTACACATTGTTTATTCATCAGTTATTTTAGCTGCTTACATTTAACATGTTTCATTCTTAACAAATAGTTCACATGGAGTAATGTCTGCCAAAGTCACTATTATAATCTGTGTAAACAACCACAAACCAATCATTTTCAATCCTGGTCCTCGAGGGCCGCTGTTCTGCTTCAGCACACCTGATTTGAATAACTGGATGATTAATGGGCTTCAGCAGAACTTGAGGGTATGCTGAAGAGGTAATTTAACTACAGAATCAGGTGTGTTGGACCAACAACAAAAACAATATACAGTGGAGTGACCACCATTACTTTCACTCTGCTGTTTTCATGTTTAGTGTTTTATATTTCTATTATTTATATTTATAAATAATAGTAATAATATTAATAATAATAATAGTATATAATAGTAATAATAGTAATAGTAATAATATAAATAATATTTATATTATTTATATTTCTTCCAGATGTTTTTTTTTAATTCACCTACTTCTACAAACTTGTATATAATATTTTGATATTTTAACCATTGAACTTATTGAAACATTCAGCTTTATAAGGAATTGTGCGCTATGACTTTTAGTATGTGTAACATTTACAAAGGTTTACATTTATAATATACAAAAATATTTCCTAGAAAAAACATTGCAATCTCTTCAGTTCCTCCAAACATTCTCGTTGAAATCTGCTTCAGCATACTTGCATTTTTTGTTGTCTTATTATTATTTTAACTTTAAATTTTTTTGTTTAATGTAACTTTTAGCTCATTTTAGCTTGTGGTTACTATTTTGCTCATTTTAGTCTGTAGCTGTACAGCTTTTTTTTAGCTTTTAGTGGCAGATTTGTGAATTTTATCTTCTTTTATGTTTATTTTAACTAACGTGGTTAAGGATGGGTGGTTTCTCTTCACAAAAAGTGTTTTCTTTACTCCTCCGTCAAACTTGTTCTCCTCTCTATCAAGGATGAAAACATTTTTGTTGGCCTGTAGATGAGCGTAAACTGCAGAATCATGGCCTGATGATGTTGCTCTTCAGTGTTGGACCATCGTTTTGAACAATGTTTTGTTTCCCCGATGTATAATTGCTCACAGTCCTCCTGGCACTTATCAGCATAGCATACTTTTCATGTGCACTGTGTACCACTGCTCATCCCATAAATGCATGTTCCTTACAAATGTGGCCCCATTTACAAGGGAAATGAACTGAATAAGATTTATTGCCAAGAAGCATTGTTACAACATTTCCTTACTTTTTGTGCTAGGTTTCTATATCTTATTGTAGTTTCATTGGTCTGTTTTGTTGAGAATCATTAAAATTTCTGATTTGATAATTTGTTGCTGCCACATTATAGACATTGTAGAAACAATGTCTCTCCTGTCAGTGGAGCTGTCACTCATGTTGAAGTCTCCTAGGAGAATAATTCCTCGCTCTGCATTTCATTGCCTCACCGCTGTTACTCTCTGGTTGTACCGCTCAGCATCAAAGGTACGCTAACAACATTATCTGGAATTTATCTCCAAAAAGAAAGGAGCCAGGAGATCGTATCTGCAAAAACCCACTTCAGTCCTACTTTAGCATCTCTCACAAGCCGCAGCCGAATAAACTTTCCCACCACACCGGGGGAAGCGAGTGCGTCGTGGGGCAAATTAAAATCAGTATCGAATAATGCTGCTGCCGAGAAGGGTAGATCTCTTAATTCTTTGCTGAGCGCAGCAGGTAGAAAGAGGCCCCCACTGATAACGTGCTGCTCAAATATTCTCAGGCTCTCTGTAGCACACCGAAACATCCCAGCGTTCTCTGGGAATATGAACATGATAATAAATTAGCTTTTCTGAGAAGATGGAAGACTTTTAGGTAACATAAGGCTTGTTTTCAGGAAGTTTTTATCATCACTCACCAGCAATAGGTGAACAATGTATTTTGAATGACTGATATCAAACTATCAAGATGGCCACCACAACCAGCTGACCTTAGAAAACACAAAAAGGCTGTAATGTATTCACAACAAACACTTTGAGCATGACATCATGCATGCATGAGATCGCTCCTAATGTTATTTTCAAGGCTCAACCAAAGCAACTAAAATGGTCTTTTCTTATCAAAGGATTATCTCAATTTAAAATTTTAGCATGAAAAGTGGTGAGCAACATGCATTCCTGCAGGGAAAGGCAGACATAGTAAGATGGTAATTTTCATACGTTTTAAAAACCATTTGAAAAGTCTGTTGAAGCTGATGTGTGACTTGAAGCCACTGTTGCACCTAAAGCTCAAAGGGTCAAAAACCCGCTTCAAGCTGAAAATCACTTGTACACTACTTATCTTTGTACCAGTTCGCTCTGTCTATCAAACGCTGCAGGGTAATTTGGGATTATTCGAACTGCATTTGATAATGGAAAAGAAAATCCTCTCAGCCATAAGGTTGGAGCGTCTCACTGTTAGCGTGCAGCCTCATTAAAAACTTAAGCCGTGCTTCATTTGCTTCCTTCTGACAATCTTGACCTTCCCGCTAATTGAAAAGGAGAGCTGTGGATTGAGTACAACAAATAATTTTTTTGGGAGACTTTGAAACAGTGAAGTACAACCTTTGTCTCATTTTGTGTTCATCTAGAGCCATAGGGGTTTTAAATGATGTCTGCAGCCACCTGAGGTTCTGTCTGCCTCATCTGTCTGAGGTTCGGTCTGCCTCTTCAAATGAGGCAGACAGAACCTCAGACAGACGAGGCAAACAGAACCTCTGACAAATGAAGCAGACAGAACCTCAGACAAATGAAGCAGACAGAACCTCAGACAGAGGAAGCAGACAGAACCTCAGACAGAAGAGACAGACAGAACCTCAAACAGAACCTCAGACAAATGAGGCAGACAGAAGAGACAGACAGAACCTCAGACAAATGAAGCAGACAGAACCTCAGACAGAAGAAGCAGACAGAACCTCAGACAGAAGAAGCAGAAAGAACCTCGGACAGACGAGGCAAACAGAACCTCAGACAGAAGAGGAAGACAGAAGAAGCAGACAGAACCTCAGACAAATGAAACAGACAGAACCTCAGACAAATGAAGCAAACAGAACCTCAGACAGATAAAGCAGACAGAACCTCAGACAAATTAAGCAAAAAGAACCTCAGACATATGAAGCAGACAGAACCTCAGA
>JAUBOC010000019.1:14334257-14348115 GCA_032275365.1 Anablepsoides cearensis | reverse complement strand
TTTATGTTTGTGGTTGTAATGTGACAACATATGGAAAAGTTCAAGGGGTATGAATACTTTTGCAACCCACTGTATGTCTCCTTTAATAGCTTTTTCTTCCTGTGAAAAGGGAGATTTTCCTTTCCACTGTTGCCAATGTTCTGCTCAGGATGGAAAACTGTGACAAAGTGATATTCTGGCTTCCTTCGATTCATAAATTTTACAAATTGGCTTTTATAATGTATGAAAATGTTTTTGTACAATGCCCTGAGACAATATTCGTTGTGACTTGGCGCTGTATAAATAAACTGAATTGAATTTTCTACATCAACAACATTTTTAACCCACAAAATAAGAGAAGACATCTGTGCCCCCAACTATATTTGGTTGATAAACATTAAATAATAAGAATTTTGCAACTTTCATATATTTCTAAGTACATTAACCACACACGTTTGTAAATGTTAAACACTTTGAAAATGTTCTCTGTATACCTGGTTAATTTCGCTATATTAACTAACCATCTTCTCAACAGGTCAGGTTCCTCTAACAGAAATCTAAAAATACTTACATTCAAAATATTACATCACTCTGTAGGTATGAATATTAATCAGAGGACAAAGTAATATTTAATAGTTTGTGTTAAATTGTAGCATGATTCAGCAGAGCTACACTCTGTATATCTGCTCCACAAGCTAATATCTGCCAACCAGTTCAATAAATAACAGTGATTACATCGACTTTATGAAATTGTTTTCATTTTAAACTGTCATACTATTAGCTTCAGTCCTGCTCAGATCATATTGAGCTAAATAAGATTAAATCTGCTGGCTCGTGAGATGTTTCCTGTTTACCTTCTGTTAATAAATCCATAACACAAACAGCTTTTCTGGCATTGTTTAAAACATTAAATATATTGTATAAGCTACAAAATATTAATACTAATCTTGTTAATATTCTTAATAATAGTTGTAATGATTTCTACATCACTCCAGTTCTTATATATACTTCCATGGTGCATACATTTAAGTATATGTAACATGTTGGGGAAAATATTTACTAGACTTCTTCTCGGCCTTCCAGAACTTACTCATTTATCTTAATTTGGAAACTTTATTTGTGATATTTCCTGCTAATATCATACTTCCCAATCAAATTTAGCAAAAAAAAAATCCATTTATTTTAGTGAGTTGCCGTGTAACCTTAAAATGTAAAATTTCCCTTGTACTAGTGCAGGTTCAGTAGGTTTGTAAACTTTTCAAGCAAGTCTATTCTGGATGTAGATGTGGGAAATATATACGTATATATATATTTATCCAGTCTTGCATGTATATTTGTTGTGTGGCTTTGATGGGCAGCAGAAATACAAAGCCTGACAGGTTTGCCTGTTGAACGTACCTGAGGGAAACCCATCACCTGTCAGACCTCAAATGACTTTGACTGGTGTATTTCCCATGTTTTCTGCCTTTGAATGTCTGATTTATCTGCTGAAATAACTAAAAAAAAGATCCCCCCACACTGCAATCACACCAGGATCAAACATAGTGTGGCACTGTGTTACGGCAGCTTTTACCTTCACTTCCCTCCCTGCTTCTTTTGTCTGTGTGGTTGTGAGGGTGTGGTAGTAATTGCCTTCAACACTGGCTCAGGCTCTGGACCGAGGATCTTTCAGCTGTGATCTGATAAGACTGTTACACACTTGTTGAGGGGAAAAGCACACAATCTTGTGTGAATAAATGCCTGAACGTGAGAGAGTCAATTTGTGCCACTTGCTGGCATCTACACATCTTGTGTGCCCTGAAATTTGAGGCTTTTGTTCTGTAAATAACTAAAACATCAAAGCAAAGGAGTTATAAATGTAGAAGCCTTTGAAAAATGTATGCTCAGGACAAAACAAACTATGAAAGCCAGTTTCTGTCACTTGAGAGAAGAAAATGTGCACATAGTCATAATTATAGAATCAAACTCATATTTATATGTTACACATGAGGTACCAATTATAAAATAAACTGTTAAAAATGTCACTTTAGACATTTTCATTGTTTGGCTCATTTCTGAGTGTAAAATCCTAGTTAAAAATATCCACTAACATTTCGGTATTTAGCTCACTGTTTAAAATTTAGCTATTTTTTTTTTGTTAAAGTTGTTACCTTTAACATTTGACAAAAATTAGCAAGATGTAAGAACAGTGATCTCAATAATAAAATGTTAGTGAAAATGTTTAAACTAGGATTTTACACTTTTAAGGTGAGCTAAATAATGAAAGTGTGTTTTTTTAATTTTTTTATTTTACATTTAGCACCCCATAGTTATACATTATAAATATGTGTGTAAGTCAGACATATTTTCTTTTCAAAACTATGATTAAGAATCTCAAAACAGTTTTTAAATCTGAATTATTATGATTTTAAATTTCAGATCTCATATATGTGACGAATCACCATGATGACTTTGAACCCCATAAGTTTAACTTTAAGTCTTTTAATCATGACTTAACCTCAGCTATCGTGACATAAAATTTCAAATGTAATTGGGATGCTGAGACTCATATTTAGAACTTTAATTTTTTTAAAGAAACATGAAAAATGATCTCTGAAATAATGAGTCTCAGAAATGTCTTTGCATAAATGAGTTGCATAAATGTGACTTCTCTTTTTTAATTGTGATTTTCTATGTCACAATTATCATTTTTTTAACCTTGTGATTCTAACATGTTTTTATTCAAGATAAAATAAGCTTTCAGTAAAAGCCTATTTAGACACCTCATTATTTTTGGTCACGAAGATGCACTCTTACTTGCACATCCTACATGACGTTAGCTGAAAAATAAACTGTAGATCTGATACAGAAGCACGTAAACAGCATCTTTTGAAGTCTGCTAATGTGGCAGAGGTCAGATGGCACATGGTGAAAAATGGGATTAAACTGATAACTTTATGTGATGTGAGGATAACAGACTTGTTTGTTTGGACGGTACTCAATAAGTGATTATACTCCTTGAGGTAAAGACACCATGGTAATATTAAAAACCTATTGTTCATTAAAGAAAGCCAACGTTTTCTCTGACAGCAGTAAGATGAATGGCCTCTTTGTGGAACGCAGTTCACAGCTGAACGGGCAAGCAATACCCAGAACCTATTAAAAACATTTTCCCCACTTCTTCAGCAATGAAGGCAACATTAAAAAGAGCCAGTTGGATTAGAAGCACATCAAACCAGTGAGCTGGCTCAGGAAGACACAGTTTTGAGTGATTGTCATGCATGTTACAATTACCTATGACATTAATAACACATGTCCAGTAGGAAGAAGTTTGTTTGCTGTGCTTAAAACCCAATCAAACCCAATTTTATCTTTTATTATTTTGTGTAAACCACTTTACTCAACTCAAATGTGCTTTAAGATAAAATTGACAATTACCACATGTTCCTTTTTAGTTTTATTAGTGCTAATTAACTATGCAAACCCTCACTCCCTGACTTAATAAACTATTTTGACATTTACTCTATTTACACTATACACACATTTCTAAAAGCAAAGTAAAGGCAAATCACTGCTGTAAATATGGCATCATGATAATTATATTGGATGGATGGTTCATACTGAAAGGATTTAGGTAGCTAAATCCTTTCAGGTGCAATTATTTTTTATGTTTTGCTTGTTTCCTGGATACAGCAGCACATAAAGAGATCCTCCCCGTTGGCTTTTAGAAGCAGTTAAAGTAGCTCGGAGATTTGCTTTTGCCTCTTGGCCTCATCTACATGATGGGCTTTGGAAGTTGTTTTCAGAAAGTAAGGCTTGAGCTTCCACTTGTGCCGTTACCATGACAACGCAGACATGAACTTGCGGCGAGGAGCTGAATTAACGAGTTAATAACTCTCGTGAGATTCCGTTGAACGTATTCCGGGCCTCCAGTAAATACGATGCGCTCAATGGTAAATGTATATCGACTGCCGTGTTTGTGGAAAATGCATGACTTCTTTGTTGTTGTTTTGGATGTGGGTGTAGTAACCATATGTGAAGGAGGCACTGTTTGTATTTGTGCTTGGACCCATTTCTTGTGATTAAACAAGGAATCCTGCAGAGTTTTGCATCTGTTGTTGCTTATGTGTCATTCAGTGGGCACAGACTGCAGTTGGAAGCGGGCTTTAGTTCTCGGATGCAGTTTATTTATTATGCATAAGGGAAAATCAGCGTGTTATGGAGTCGGGGCTGCAAATGTGTTTGTGTAAATATTACTGATGATCATAAGGCTGAGAAGAGAGATCAAGAACTTTTAAATGCTGGCTTCTAGCAGGTTTTTAATTTAGTGAAAAGCATGGAAAGTCAGTTTGTAGTTCTATCATGCCTTTATTTGTTTATGTTATAATTTTGCAAATATTTATCAAAGATGTTTTTATATTCATTTGACACGTTGTGTAGTTCATTAGTGATATGTAGTCTAAAGAAGATGAAGTTGCATCCCAATTAAGGAATTATCAGAATTCTTTACTAAAAAGGTTAGTTTGATTTATTTTTAAAGTCGTGTTTTATGAAAACATAAGCAGTCAGTATCTTACCTGTTGTTGATATTGAATAACCTAAACCTAGCCTAATCCTGACCACAGTGTGTGTGTGGTAAATAGTGAACTTCCTTTCAGCATGTGAAGCTGATGTCAGCTCATCTGTTAGAAAACAGGAAGAGACCTCATATCTTGTCAAAGCTATTTTTTTAAAGTCATAAATATCAACACATTACATCACGTGTCAAACTCAAGACCAAATGTGGCCAGCTACAGCATTTTATGTGGCCCATAAGAGCTTCAAAGATAAGCGTTAGATGGCTCTGACTATAAACTAAATCTCCCATATTGCATGTTGATTATTTTACCCGTAAAATGATGGCATCCCACCACTAGGTGGAGGTGCACAGGTTTAAAAGTAACCCTCAGCGAGCAAAATTCACTGTGTAAAATTTCCATTTCAATGTATTTTTACTATCTACTTTTGCTGCGGCCCAGTTGTACTGGGAAGTGGGAATTCCCCACTTACAAGTTGTGAATTTAACTGCCCTTCCAGTGGGAATTCCCTGTCAGAAAGTGGGAGATTTCAGAATTTAAGATGGGAGTTACTATCGACAGTCCAACAATGAATTAAACTTTTATTCATAAAAGTATTTATTTCAGATTTAGTCAGTCATACAAATAGTACTTTTCAGTGTTTAAAAAACACTGTTTCCATGCATAATATACCATGTAGAGGTCAGTTATTGCTTGTTAGGTGTGCTCAGAAATTACGTTTCATGTTTTGTGTCGACATTAAACACAAAACACCAGAGTTAATTACAACTGGCCCTATAGGGCCTCTATGCTCATGTGGCCCTTGGAGAAAATGAGTTTGACACCCCTGAATTGCATGCATACAGTGTTGTGACATTGTATAATATGAGTAAAAAACAGTTTTTGATGCAATTTTTGAAAAATCTCCTTTTTGCAAAACCCATTTTGCAATATATTTACAACAATTTAAAAAATGCAGGTGTCACATCATATGTCACTAACATGGGCAGCTGCTCAATCTCTAAAATGCCTTAAAATCTTTTAAGTCACTTTTAAATTCTAAAAGAACCAAAAAAACCAAACATTATCAGTTCATGCAAACACTGTTTTACAAACCTTTACATCACTGTTGATTTTACACCAAACATTTCATTACATAGAAGTCCCTTGTTAGTTACAAGAATTCTACATTAGAAGGATAAACTGTATCCTGTGTTGGTCTGTAGTCCATTGTAAACAGGGTTCTATTATTGGAGGAATATTGGAGTTGTTTTATGATGGTAGAAAAAATTTATATATATATTTTTCCCTATAGCCACGCTCTGCAGTTATTGCACTAAATAAACTCCAAACTGAGGTCAATGAAAGCTACCTACAACAGTAAATATACTAATTATTGGGAACCTTCTCATATAACACAACTTCAGTAAATCCAAACTATTCCTTAAAATTAACTACTTTACCTGGAACAGATTAATTAAGTTGGACTGTGTTGTGCCTTCTGAAGTAGAGAATTAAATCATGTAATTTACTGTAGATCAGGGCTGTTCAATTGGCGGCCCGTGGGCCACATCCGGCCAGCGAGTGACCAAAGTTCGGCCCAACTGGTTCATTCATCTCTTAAGCCCAAACCGGTTAGGTTTTCTACTTTAACAATAAGTTCTTTTAGTTAAACATAGACATGTTTGATATCAACAGAAATGTCAGAATCTTGTCTAGAAGCTGGTAAAAACATTTCTATGCACATTCAAGACAGTTAAATTCACAGGCAATTGAAAATAAAACTATGAAAGTGAAAATTAAATTGGTTTAAAAAAATGACAAGTCAGAGGTGTCAAAATATTTTTGTCAAATAGGAGGCATAATGTGTTGTTTTTGTTTTTATATTTTTGAATTATCACTACTTTATATGGTTCTGTATGTTGTATTCATGATTAAATACAGCAAAATAAACTCTTTCAAAGGTAACAGCTGCTGTAGATGGACTTGAGACACAGCTTGTTGTAAACTATGATGACACACAGTTACAAAGAAAAAGCCCTCTGACTTAACAACCTGGGTTTTGTTTGCCCCCTGAGTATCTCCCACCAGGACCGACCAAGTAGAAGTGACTGTTGTACAGTTTAATAAGACAATATGTCTTTTGGTTGTGCTCCCGCTTGGATCCAGTAAAAGATAATTATTGTGTGAGCTGCAATTAGGAAGTCAGTGTCTCCTGATCAAACGTTTCCTTACAGCTGAGTTCAGATTACCTTGGTTTCTGCAGATCATAGGTCTTAGGCTGAGCTAGGATCGTTCCAGCTGGGAAAAGTGAAAAAAAAATCTTTAAATCTCACCCAAGACATATTTCCATTTCAACCCGATTAAAGTCACAGAATCAGTCTTTATATATCTTAAACTGCAATTTTTTGTTAAATGAATTTCTCTCTCACCACTCAGTGGACATCTTCTTATTTATTGAAGTTTGTTTTTGATAAAGTATCATCACTTCCCTGTGCAGCTCAAAACCTATAATTTGATCGCTTCAATCCTGTCATAATAGTCCTTGTGATTATCTGAGCTGCACAGCCCCTCGTTCAACTTTTCTCACTTCAATGACACATGGAAATTATTCATCAGGTCCTTAACTGTTCGTATCTTCTCTCTCAATTCAGCACTTACTGCCTGTGCAGGAGCAGACATTCATTACAGTGTTTTGCCTCAGGTGAGAGCTGAATAAGTGCAGAAATTCATTCTCACGCTCTCTAGGACTCCGCCAGTAAAACATCATTTCATTCCGAATGGTTTTCCGGAGGTCTGTGAGGTTTTGTTGGGCGCCACAGAAACATGTCGGCTGGTGTTTCCTAATTATATTTTGATTTGCTTTGGTCGGGTTCTTAACACGGGGTTATGTTTACAAGTCATGCGTGGGAGCGACGAGCCACATGTATTGCTGACAGAACCTGCAGTCAGAAATCAAAACAACATTTTCAAAGATGTTTGTTGTTGTGATGAAAGGAGAATATTTTCATATTTTCAACAGGGGCGGAGCCACTGTCGTGTTTAGAAGAAATCTGTGGATAAACTTGTTGAGGAAGCAATTCAAGTTCAGTTGCAGATGTTTTCATCCTCCTAAGGAACTATGTGACTGTTTATCTAATAACATAATTACCACTATGAAAATGCCATATATTGATCTGAAACTCTGTCTGTGCAGATTTTACCACTCATTGTGTCAGACATGGAATTGATTCAGTGGTCTAAAACTTTAATTTTGCTCTCAACTGATTGCTGCATTGTCCACATAATAAGTCTTCATGATGCACTTTGACAAATCCCATATTATCCCATTTACTATCAATATATTCTTTTGCAGCTCTGTGAGATGTTCAGGGTTCTGGATATTTTGTTTTTTTGTAAGCCAGCCCTGATGTGTAATTCTTCAGAGCTCTGCCTCTGACCTGTGTGGAGAGTTCCTTGGTCTTCACGATGTCTTTTGCTTGGTCTTATGGCCTTATATTTTAGAAGTGCTGAACTGGTATTGATTCTGGAGAACAGCTGTGTGTCTACACTCACCAAACACTTTATTAGGTACAGGTTTTTATTTTCCTTCCCCTGGATTAGTCTTCATATTCTTGCCCCTCAGTTTAGCTTTTAGGTCAGCATTGTACTTGGTAATGTCTCCATGGTCTTCCTTTGAGCGCGATTCCTTCAAGTTCCCTGTTTTTTGAAATATTTTGTATAAAAGAACTTTTGGCTGTGTTGCCAAATACTTCTTTATTTTTGCACGCCAAAGTGTTTTCCTGCATTCAAAGTTCCACATATACAGCACATTCCAACTGTGACAAGGACAGAGGATTTTGGGATCAGTCCGCTATGACGTTAGTTTTAATCCAAGAATATAAGTCAGCAAAACAGCAACACTGAATACTTTTGCAGCAAATTGCAGCTAAACACATTATTTGATTATTAAATGTGTACTATTTAATCATTATCAGGCTTAGATTGTTGATCATTTAGTGGAAGGTTTGTGGCTCTTTGCTGTCAAAGCTAAAGCGGAATGAATCATTTGAATAAATGTAACCAACAAAGGAAAGCCATGTCCTTTAAAGGTTTAATTGATATTCTGTACATGCAGGTGTCTGGCCTTGGTCAGGAACATCTCAAAAGAAGATTTTTCATTTTAATTAGATATTTCTATATCAGTAAAATAAAGACACGCAGTAACCCAGAGATTCTTTTAAAATGTTATTATCTTCTCAGCAGCCCTGCAGGCTTCCACCTCTTCATTTAGGCTTTGGGAATCTTCAAGTTTTTACATCTGTAATAAAGTTTAGGAAAAAGGAAAAGATCAAAAGGTCATTCAATTTACTTTTGCTTCCTTCGCAACAGGACTGGGTTCAGTTCTGCGTTGTTATAATGAGGGTCAGCCAGGTGAGGGGGGTACAGACGGCGGTAAGCTCCACCTCCTGAACCGCTGCCACTGCCGTCGCTGCTGAACACAGGAGTTGGCACGGAGGCAACAAAGGCTGACACCGCTGATGTAAAACTGATTGGCCGCGCAGACCTCGACCTTCACCAGCGCTCGGTAAATTAAACATTTATCATGTCACTGTCCGTCAGACTTGTCAGCCTGCTCCTCTCACTGATATATTTTTTTTCATTTTGAAGTCATCGTTCAGCCTTGACGCATTAAAAGCGCTGTCATTTTAATAATCAATATTCTTTCTAAGTGAGGAAAATAGCTCCTGCCAGCTCTCTTATGCATGAGTTCATTCACATCCGCCTACTCACCCAAGTAACTGATCCAGATATGAAAAAGTAGTTCTTTTTTATTTTATTTTTTAAAATAATTTTTACATTGCAGGTATCAGGAATGAGTCATGTTTGCAGCAGGGAGAAACACATAAAGATGATGTTTTTTACGGTCAAAGGTATGAAGTAGGGAAATGCCAGGTTTTAAGAAATAAATAAAAGGCTTAAGTGAAAAACATGAAGAGAAGAGAGTTTTCTTTTGAACTTAAGACTCTTGGACTGATCCGGCTCTCCTGTGGCTCCTGGTTTATCCACTGCTGTCATTAAGGCAGGAGTTCTCAGAGAAATTAGTGAGGTTGGTGTTTGCAAAGACGGATGGTGAAAATAATTAGATGGCGACATAAAGAGAAACATTCAACTACTTTAGCTCTTGTCCCACTTTGTTTCTCTTTTCAGTGGTTTAACATGATAATTTAGATTTTTTTTGGATTATTTATGTTTTTTAAAATCATAAGCTTTTCTGCAGATATGTAATCATTTTAACATCTGTGTTGTCAAATGTACAAACATTTCTATCAGTATAAACATATATAATTTTTATTTATCACTTTTGTCCGATTCAGGTCATTTCTGTGACCATTTTGAGTTTTTTCTTTCATACAACAGTTTTGTCGGCGTGTGTACATTATACTTTTTGTTGTGTGTGATTTTCTTCTGTTCCATGCTAAGGCGTTTGGAGGAGCGTGATCAAAGCGTGACTGAAATGAGGTGCTGTCAGAATGTTTTCACTTGTGCATAATGCACCAGGAAGTTTTAATCTGATGCTCCAGTGTGTTTAAAAATAAACTTAACCTCCAAGTAATTTACATACTAAAAAATATCCGCTTTAATTTTAAAATCAGGAGTGCTGACAGTAAAATTGTATCACAGCCTCTTGTGACAAAAGATCTATTGTTCAGATTCTCAATAGACTTGAATTGAGGTGAAAGCAGCAACAAAAAGAGAGGTTATTGCTCATTTTCTACCTTTAACAACAAAAACCATTCAAATGTACTCCAGGAAAACATAACAATGTGTTTCTCTATATTTATAATAAATGATGCGTAGCACAGGTGAAGCATGTTGAAAACACGTCTGATTTATTCACAGGATGAATCACATTGATTAAGTATTTATCATGTTGACTTTGCCTCTATTACAGGCTTTATAATTAGAGGTTTAAATGTCAAAGACTCACCGTGATTTGTTTGTTTTTATTGTGTCTGTGTAAATGAAAACTGAAATCATTAGTCAAGAAATATTTATGATAAGCTAATCACCCGTTGCTGCTTTTTGAGAAAATGCCAGAACTCACTGATTTCTTATTTTATTAATATGCAGATTAAGACTGAGTTTTTTCTTTAGACAACCTTATCTGTATGTAATTACATACACTGCAATCAGTTACTTTCATTCATATTAAAGTCACTTTCTTTCATTTATCAGAGGTCAGGTGAAAGGAGTACAAAGTCTTGGAGGGAAATAAAGATTTTTCACTAAACTCTCAAGTCTCACCTGGAATCCCCCAGTGGCCAAAGGAGGAACATAATCCTGTCTGTGAGTTCTGGGTTTGTCCTGGGGTCTTCTTTCAGAACTTGCTCAAAATCCCTTCTTTTTCCAAAGGGAGTTAAGCAGAAGGGTTTCTAATCAGATGTCTGAAATACTCCGGCTGATTCTTTTCCATGTAGAGCAGCAGCTCTACTTTAAGCTCCTCCCACCCTGAGGAGCTCCTCATCTTATTGTGTGAAAGCTCAGACAGCATTCACACTGAGGTTTTTTCTCTGTATGTTTTTTGACAAGCAGTTCATTCCACAGCTTATATATCAAAATGTTGAGCTCCTTCAGGACATTTCAGCATTGACATTTGATACTTCAGCAACTTGTGCTTTTGGAGATATTTAGCTGTTTTGGACTATTTTATCTTATTAAAAATGAATAGAGCTGTCTTCAACATCCTCAAAATCATTCAAATTGTTCAAACAAATCTTTGTTGTGATTTTTACATTTTGCGCTAATTTCAGCTTCCTTCAGCTTCTACTTTGCTGATTTTAGCTTTTTAATGTTTTTTTTTAGATATCATTCTGACCTTTTCTGCTATTCTTCTGCCAATTTTTTTTTTGCTACTTCAAACATTTGTTCCTTTCACTTTCTTTCTGCCCTCTTCAGCTCCTTCTTCCCCTTTAGCTACAATTTTACTCATTTTACATTTTATCTGCATATTTCTACATTTGTCTGTTATTCTCCATCCATTGAAGCTTTTGGGTTGCTTTTAGTTGGGGTTCTTCAGCAATTTTCAGAAATCATTAAGTTTCCACCTCAACTGTTAAAATTCAGCAAGCATTAATAGTTCAGCTTTTAAAAATATGTATATTAATATTTCAGCTAAATTATTAGTAATAAGCATTCACACTGCATTTTTCCAGAGTAATGCCATTTTTTTTAGTTTTCTTTTTATAGTCCCATAATTCTCCTGACAAGAATTCCCAAGAGGAAAAAGTTTCCAGGTACAGAAAACACATGTGAACTCGACAATCAGCTTCCAGGGCTCCCCTCAGTAACTCTGCATGGAGTTCACACTGTTCCACAACCCAAACAAAAACCACAAGGCTTCTCTTAAATTCAAAGCAATTCAAGGATAAAACTCTCAGGATGAGTCAAGTGATCCCAGTTGGAACACAGTCACCAAACATTTAAAACAAAATGTGCGTTTTACTATGTTTTCAGCTGCTGCCTCTGTAAGCTGAAGGTTTACTGATCTAATTTCAGCTACAAGCTGATTTCCAGGTGAGGTATTGAAACAACAAACAATCTCAGGTCAATATAGATTTATTTTAATAATAATTTTATTAGACAGTTGGTATAAAGGCCCTGCACCTGCATGTAAAAACAAGGCACTCGACACATGTTGACCTGTTAAAAACTTCGAGTTAGCAAGAGACATTAGCTGTTATCATTTGTCAACTCATTACAAAACCAACATTTAAAAGGACAAGAACAAAAAGGAGGTCATCTAAAAAAGAAAGGCCAACTCCGGGGGCCAAAATTCAACTGTAAACCTGGTCCAAGTCAAGGGCTGTTTTCTTTCAATATTTATTGAAAAAGAAAAAATCTCAAATTTAGAAAACACACAATTTTGCATTAATTCTTATGTCTTGTACTTTATTAACAACTTTTTCATTAACAGTCCCCTCCAAAGGTATTGGAACAGCAAGTCAAATTCTCTTGAATCAACAGTTGAGCATGAGACAAGTGTTCAGAATGTCAGCTTTTATTTCCTGCATGTAGACGTGTTAAACCACACCATTTGTAATACACCACTGCATTTTTAGGTGAGCAAAAGTAATGGAATGTGTGACTGACAGGTGTTTCTTATTGACCAGGTGTTGCCTTTAAGGTTGATTGTTCAAACATTAAATAGTTCTGCATGACTAGTCTACTTTTTGGCTTGGGTTTAAATCTATAAAGTATTTTTTTCTTGTTAAAGAAACCTGAAGACCAGAGAGCTGTCGATGTGAGAAAAGCAAGTCATTTTGAAGCTGAATAAAAAGGAAAATCAATCAAAGCCATTGAAAAACATTGGGCATAGCAAGCACAACAAACTGAAAGGTCCTGAATAAGAAAGAAACTGGTGTACTGAGCAAGAGACATCCAACAGGTCAAACAAGGAAAACAACAGTAGTTGATGACAGAAATATTGTGAGAGCTGTGAAAAAAACAACAAAAACATCAGTACAGAGATGAGCCTCAAAAGTTCTGGAAGACAACCTTACAGACTAATGAGACCAAGATTAATCTCTACCAAAGTGATGGAAAGTCCATGCTGATGATCCGAAGCACACAAGCTCATCTGAAGCATGGTGCAGGAAATGTCATGGCTGCTTCTGGAACAGCCTCATTAATATTTATTGATGATGTAACTGATGATGGCAGCAGCAGAATGAATTTAAAAATGTACAGAAACATTTGTCTGTCAAATTATGTAGAAATGTGGCCAAACTTATCTGGAGTAATGTTATCATGCAGCAGGACAATGACCCAAAACACACTGCCAACACAACAAAGAACTTCATCAGGGGGGAAAGTGGAAGGTCTTAGATTGGTCAAGTCAATCACCTGATCTTAACCCAACAGAGCATTTCACCTCCTGAAGACGAGACTGGAGGGAAAAAAAACCCTGAAACAAACAAAAACTGAAAGAAGCTGCGGTAAAAGTCTGGAACATCACCACAGAGGACGAATGCAGCAGTTTGGTGATGTTGATGGGTCATTGCAAGCAAGGGGTCTGCCCCCAAATATTAAATGTTATTTAATTTTAAATAATTTCTTTCAATACTTTTGCTAACCTAAAAATGCTGTGGTTTATTACAAACAGTGATATATCCTAAGTTGTTTAACACATCTAAGCACATGTACCAGGTACACCATCTCCCATACACCAGGAAATAAAAGCTTCACAACTCCTGTCTCATCTTTTGATTTTTATGTCTTCTGTGTACAACAAAAAGAATGGAATTTGACTTGCTGTTTCAATACTTTTGGAGGGGACTGTATTGTTTCTTACACATACATTA
>JAUBOC010000019.1:14313604-14330555 GCA_032275365.1 Anablepsoides cearensis | reverse complement strand
AAAATGTTAAAAGTGCAATTGTTTTGACAAGTTATCACACTGTGTTTGTTACAGATAAAATCATATCTGAAAACTCTTTAAAATGTGGGCCTAATTAAATATTTTCTTTGGTTAATTAAAAAAAAGCGTTCGTTCTCCAGTATTCAGTCACTGCTTGGACTGTTACCATGGTAAAGACAGCTTCCTGTTCCGGTAGTGGGAGGAAAGCTCGTCTCAAAAGACGAGGGTGTGTGCAGTGTTATCAAGGGGACTCAGTTCAGCTGCGAGGGTGCTTCAAAGAGTGTGTAGTGTGTAGGGAGTAGGGCGAGTGTGTAGCCACTGATTGGGAAAGGGCCACTGTCTCAGTGTCTTCTCAGTCCATATCAGACCCCTGGTGGCAACTCTTAACCACTTAAGAGTCCTTTGTAGCAGTCTTAACTTTTTGTTGAGAGTAAGAGGGATTCTTAGACTTAAGAATTTTGATAACTAGCACTTACACTTAAGTCTGAGATTAGAAGCAAATCTAAGAAATTCTCAGCACTTAACTCTAAAAATCCACTCTAAGAAGTTTGATAATTACGGGCCCAGAACTTTATTTCAAGTGATTTAAACTTCTGGTTAATGTCTGCTTGAGGGCCTCCTCATACGCCATCCGGAGCTTATGCGCAGTTGTGTTGTAGGTTGATGTTTGTTTTTACACAGAATTAAAATTATTCTAAAATCTGAGATGCATCAAGCCAGGCTCCTGGGAAACCCCTCCTGCTGCAGGATACGTCACTGCTCAAGGTTTCTTCCCGCTGGAGTCTACACTCTGAGAAAAATAAATAAATAAAAACTCCAATATGCCATTATTGGTCCTAAAATCTACCCCGGTCCAAAGCTCTACAGCCTTCTGCAGATGGATTCCTCTGTACAAAATGTCTTTTTTTAATCTCCTTTCACACGTTTTTGGCTGTTTGACTATATCTTTATAAATATCTGTTTCTGGGTACATATGTCATCTTCTGGAAGTGAGTAAGTTATTTTTGTTTATTTATTTAATTATTTTTTAAGCAAAATGCAGCATCTGAGTGCTTTCAGTATAAACACGTAAGTCCATGAACTTCTGACCAATCACAGACTGAGTTCTTACATATAGGGGGGTAAAACGTTTTCTGGCGGGTTGTGAGCAGAGACAGCAGAGTGACCTGATTTTCCTCATTCAGTTGCAACAATGAGAGCAGATTTTGGGAGTTTGATTGAAAAATGCATAGAGGCCTTTTTTATTTTTAATTGTTTAGATTTACAGTGTTCTTTATCCCTGCATTACCTGTAAGATGACCTGTGATAAAACTTATTTTTCTTGGGTCACGTTGCATTTTCTGAACCGGGAAGAGCACGCAGGATCCTACATATATAATGTATTATGATCTGTGTATTTTGGTTATATTTTGGTTTATTGTGTTTTAGATTAACTTTAATTTTCTTTTTAGATATGATGGTTTTTTGTTTCTTAGGGTTCTTGGGTTCATTAGATTTATTTTTTTTTTGTTATTTCAGTTTATTTCTTCCTCTGAGTTTGTGTTTTATTGTTAGATTTGTTGTGTGATTCTTGTGTTTGTTCTCTTTTTTAGCTCCCTGTGTTCCTTGTGCCAATTTTCATTTATCTTCAGTGTTTATTCCAAGTCAGCCAGCCACTCTCACCTGTTTCCAGTCTCCAATCAGCTCAGCTGTCTCTCATACCTCGTTACCTTTGCTCTCTATATATTCATGCTCTTTTCACCACCAGTTATTTGTTCCACAATAACTGGTTTCCTGCTTGATTCCTGTGAGTTGCTTTAAGTGTGCTGCCATGTTAGTTTTTTGTTTGGAACTCCTCAAGTCAGTCTGAGTTCAGTTCTTCAACATAGCACGTCAAGCATAAACCATCTTTTTTTTGCAGTTTTAAGGTTTTATGGCCTTCTAGGTCTTGTCAGATTAGATCTTAAAACACCCATATTATGCTGTAATCTGTAGGGGTGCAACAATACATGTACCCGTATTGAACCGTATCGAACAGTGCTTTAGGTTCAATACACACTTGTATCAAACAATACAAATTTTTTTTAAATTATTTTCTCCGCTTGTCTTCTGAAGATGCTCTGTGTTGAAGGATCAGTGGATCTGTGTTCAACTACTCCGCCTAGGCTGCATTGTGGAGCACAGATCCACTGAGAAACTTTCTGTTTCAGCAACATTTAATTTAAAACTGTCCTTTTGAGGTTAAACAAATGTTCATACTTAATTTAAATAAATTACAAGTTAAAACTGGCATGGAAATTTCTCTTTTTTGTATCGAAAAAATATCGAAATGTATAAATATCAAACAGAATCGTGAATTTTCTGTATTGTTGCACCCCTAGTAATCTGTTCTCATCAAGCTTTCAGATCAGTGAAACACCCACTCCATCATTTGTGGACTGTATCTAAGCAGCTCTGTTTTAAAACGCATTGAAATTTTTTTAACGCTGACTCATCTTAGCGCCATTCAGCCATGCTGGCATCTGTGAGAGTGGCATGAGTCATGGTGAACTCCAATTTATGTTCACAAACTGTTAATTGGGGATTTGTGTTCATCCTACTGAATGCTCATCACCTGTTTTTCTCCAGACTTTTGTTTTATAGATGTAGAAAATATTTTGAACTCAACTCAGTTAAGAGACTGTAAAGGAAAAAATGTTACAGAATCTGAGTTTGAACAGGATTAGCACTTGGTGCAGCCAGGACAAAGATTATTACATGAAATTATCGTCACAGCCATTTCTGTCATTGCCTTTCAACAACTTCTTGGGTCTAATGCTTTTGTAAATAAAGACATAATTAAAAATAGATTTTCTTACAGCATACTAAATTAAATAAGAATACCTGTCTTTATCATTAATTTTTTTTCTCTCAACTATACAAGGCTGTAAGAAAATCTTATATTTATACCAGTGAGAGGATCAGTAAAACTAACTTGACTTATACAGATAGAAAGCTGTTATTGCACCAAATGTCTGACTTTAACCTCAAAACACTTTGTATATTGAAAGCTGAAGCAATGCTCGTTTTTTAGGCACAAACGGCACTTTTCTGTATAACTGTGTGTCCCTGAATGCCTCATTAATCTGTGATGTGTTCCCCCATTGCGCCACCTGCCACTAGGGAACATAATTGCACTAAAATCTGTACTTTCCAAAATCCAAGTCATGGAGACTCAAGGGAACCTGAGGCCCGGCTCTAATGACATCCAGTCTCATTAACATTTTCTTGAAAAAGTCACTGGTGGTGAACGTGGAACCCAGACAGAGGTAACAGGGAAGAAAAGACGAAAATTGAATATAAGGGAATATTGGATGCTGACACTTTGTAAAGGTTCTGTACAGGACGTGGTGGCTGATTACTGTCATCCTGTGGTCCAGAAGGAGATGACCACTGAAAAAATGTAATTCTGCTTTAATTTACAGAGAACAGCTTAACAAATTCTGATTATTCCATACAGTGGACATAATTTAATTATTATTTTTAATATAAACTGTATATGAACTGTACTTATGTTGTGCCTTTCTATCCAACCAGGATACTCAAAGCACTTTACATAATCTGTGCCCTCATTTACCTATACACACAGCACAGCAATGTACTGTGTCCATACAAAGCTAATCTTGATGGATCATTTTTTGGAAACTAATCAGTGCTTTAGATCCCATTCATGCACTAATGGAACACACATCAGAGACAGTGGGAGTTTAATATCTTGCTCAGGACACTTTGACATGTGGCTGAAAGTGGGAAACTCTTGCATTGGTGGACAACTCCCCTGACCTGGAAAATAAATGGAAGTCAATGCAAAGTCCCCACGACGATAGAAAAACCTGTTTGAACCACTATTAAATGATGGAGATGGGAGTTATTTGGTACGGAAGCCGAAAGCGGCCATTTTCTGAATATAATTATATTCCATGGAATATAATTATATACAACCTAGAACAAAGTGAAAGCAGAGATGGAGTCTTTTGAGAGATTTTTAGTAGGAGACGTGAAATTTGCGAACAATTCAAATCTTGTGAACTCTTTGCAACAACCTTTGCTTTTTCACAGAAAACAGCAGTAGGCTAGCACAGCTCAGAGGGAAAGGGGGAGCCACGCAGAATAACGGACAGCTTGTTTCTTAGTCGACTGTCTGACTGCCCTTTATTGTAATCAGTTTGTCATCAGCCTATAACTGCTCCATTTTCTTCAATAATCTTCTCAGATGTAGCCATTAAGAAAAAATACACCAGTTTATTCTAAACTGTACTAAAAGCTACATGCAGCTGAACCATAGCTAAAAGTTATGAAGGCAAAACTAGAGCAAAAATGCTTTGGTTCTGAAGTAACACTTTAATTGAAACTTCAAACAGGAGAAGCTTCAGTAAATACAGTGAGTGTACAAAAGGTGTCACTCGAACAATAATTTGTTTGCATAATTAGATCTGCTTCTTGTTATAATTTCATGTGTTTATTTTGTATTTACAGAATATCATCATAGGTTAATTATTGCATTGTTTATCAACCTGTTTTCCTCCTCAGTTGTTGCAGCTCCACACCTGTTTCTGTTCTCTCCCCAGGTGTTCCTGATTTTTGTAATTAGTTTCCAGCTTTATATTGTATGCTGTTCGCCCCTTGGAGTTGCAACTGCATTGTGAGAGAATGAGTTAATCTCCACGTCATGTTTGACCGAGGCCGGTGATATTCCCTCATAAGTCCTGTTTACTTTAACCAGGGGGGGTTATTATGTATTTTCCAGGCACATAATTTAATTCCATACTACACACAAGTAACTACATGTCTGTTACCTTCAGTTATGAAAATTCTGTGTGTATTCTAGTTAGATTAATTGCTAATCTTCTGTTTATATTGTTCTTTTCATGATAACAAAAAAATATGTTCATACTTCAATAAAAATTTTAGTGTCAATATTACAAATGATAAAGTTATTACATTCTTTCTAAAAATCTCTTTGTAATATGACAGTTCCAGAATAAATTATTGTTTCTGGATGCCCTTTGCAAAATTTACATTTGTGGTCTTTCTGTTTTAATATAATTCTTCATGTATTGATTAGTGGGATAAATTCTGTGCAACGGTTTAAAAGAAACATTTTTCATTTTGTTATTTATCAAGTTTCTGATGAAATGTCCATATTTTTCCACTGAATCAGGAACACACAGCTGAACGTACAGAAATAACACATTTTGATTTAAAAGACAGAAATATAGACATGTCCACCTTCAGTCTAGTGGTGGCAGTAATGCACTTAAATGAGTCTAACTGCCAATAAAACCAAAGAAGAACAACATATAGGAGTAGTTTTTATATTCTGGTGTATATACGCCTTATTCGGCTTTCTTCTCCTAAAAACAGTTGGTTGTTTTAGTTTTACTAACATTTTTAGCAGTATAAAAGCCCAAATGGCGACCTGTCCCACCAACTGTAACTTGCACATTCAAACCCTCATGTGCACTTCAGCTGAGTGCAGACTTCAAGAGGAGCATAGGGTATGTTGAGCATTGGGACCAGGCCAGACCAGGATCATTTACAACCAGAGTGCTCTGTGGGTGGAGCTAAGCTGCAGACTGAACTCCAGGGAGGTGCTTTGAGTAAATAGGCGGTGCTTTGTATGAACAAGCATTTATGGCTACCACAGGAGATTCAATTTCTCAAACATGCAGTTTTTATTAGAATTGTGCCTCCAGTGAACGTGATAGAGCTGAACCCCTAACTGATTGTGTTGGTTTGATGAAAACTGTCAGGTTTTGTACTCTGATTTTAGATATGTCAAACAAGTAAACAACTCAATTTGCAGATAATCGATTAATATGATAGATCGGTGGAGGAAACTGCAAGAAATAAACACACATTTAGAGGGCTGGTCATTAAGCGTACCAAAAAAGAACTGATTATCATCCAGCTCGGTGCTGCGCTGCAAACTGCAGGGAAAATATGGGACATTCTGCAGCAGGTGAGGCAGATGATGGTGCTATTATAGTCTCACTGTCAAATCAAACTATATTTAGAAAAAATGCATTATATCCTGCTTGGGTTTGCTCCTCTGCAGCATCTTGAAGCAGCACAATTGCCACACTGCAGTTAAACTTTATAAAAAAAAAAATCTTATACAGGCTATGTTTCCATTAAAATTTTTAGTTGTTGGATGTGTACTTAATCTTACAAACATCTTCTCTGGATATAAATACAAGAATATGTGCAAAGGAAAACTTTGTCCATAAATGCATAAACTTCAGAAGTCCTCCCGGACAAACATCTTCACTTTTCATTTGTTAAAGTGAGATTCATTCACTGTCTCACAGTAAAAACAAACAAAAAACACAACTCACCAACTTGGTGTTGAGTGAAACAATTGTTGTTGTTGGTTGTTGTGTAACTTCTGGCGAGAACATCTAGACACTTGTGTCTTGTTTTGACAGGTTTTCTGTGTAGTTAAACCCTCTCACAGAGCACCCAGAGCTGCTCCTGGTGCCTCTGAGGTCATGGATTATTCATGTGATACTCAGGGAGTAGAGGGGGTGAGGGATGACACAGTCCCAATGTGTGGCTCATATGCCAGCGAGTGTGACAGGGCTGGCTGCCTGAGGTCAACAGCATAATAAAAGAAAAATCTCACGTGGCTGGAGTTTATAACAATAAACAATTCCTGATAAGTAATAATGAATTGAGACAACTTTACGCCTCCTGTGATGCTTTTCTTTGGGCAAACATTATTGATCGTTTGCCTGGATCAAACGTTTATGAGCAATAAAAATGACTCGCCATGCCAAGTCTCAGATGGCTTGGAGCCAACTACTGAGGAGGGAAATAAAACAGTCTTGTCAAACGATATGTCAGTAAACCAGACACCTTCCATTGTGACTATTTGGCTTCTACTCTGACTTTAACAGGAGGGCTGTCTCCTCCACCTCTACCCATCCCTCTGGTCTGTTTAGCCATGGCAGCAGGAGGATTTTGTAGAAGCCAGAGGTACTGTATATAAAGTACTTGAAAGGAAAAAAGTAAAACTACCTCCATCAGAAAATGACTTTAGTAACAATGATTAAAGATAAGAAAAGTACTTAAGTAAAAGTCATAAAGCTGCTCACAATACTTGAGAAAGTACAAAAAAAGTTTTCATTAAATAAAAAAATTATGAAAAATCTGAAATGACGCAAATGTACACTACAGAAAACGTGTCCAAAATCACGCTCTTGCTTACAAATGGTCCAAGTTGTTCAGATTAAAGTCTCTGTTTAACGCTTCATTAGAGAAAGCTAAACAGAGTACTTTGACTAAGGACATGTACATAATAGTTTTAGAAATATGTAAGTACACTTGATAGTATTAGAGTATAATGTGTGTGTGGTGGTGTGGGAGTAGGAAAAAAAAATCAGTCAAGAAAATATAATACTTCTTTCTGCTGCTTTTCAGTCATGTTTTTTTTAGTTCTTTTAAGAACTGTTTATAGTTATTTATTGAATGAAATAAAAAGAAATAAAAAAAGAAATGAAAAGTAGTTACCGTATCTCCAATTAGAAGAGCCAAATCTGAGATCTGTCAACCAGTTCGGTGGAAAGCCATCCCTGCGAAGTGAAACCCAAATAACTGTAGGAGGCAGAGGATGATGCAGAACAGAAAAATATTATTACCATTTAGAGAAGATGCAGAGCATTAAAACAGAACTCCTTTCACTTCGCCCTGTCAAAGTCCCTACAACCTATTAGAACATGGCTGGAAAGTAAATTTAGAAAACCTCCTTCAGCGTGACACTGCAATGCTTTTAGTGCTCGCAAAACAGGTTTTTCCTGCCATTTTGTGCATCCAAGATCCCCTTCTATGTCATTACCAATCTGCTGCAGTGGCCTTCAATTTAAAGTCAACCAGATCCCTGTAAAGCAATGTTTCTAAAGCAAAGCTAGTCCAGAGCATGAATTTTCAGTCATTTTTTTTTCCTATGATTTAAAAAAATCATATTGTGGTTGGTCTGATTGCTCACATGATTTGGGTTTTATTGTGTATTAACACTTTATAGCGTTATCATTTTTGAACACAAGAAATAAACAGGAACCCATCAGCAGTCTGGATAAAACCTCTAGTTTCATCAACACATTTTTTTAAGTGACATTGATGTTGCTTTTCTCTGCTGTATTGTTTTTCTCTCTGCAGGTTGACTTCTCTCTCCTGAAAGAGAGACAGAATAAAGCAGGTCCTCTATGCACCTTGTTGATTGAGCCGACTCACAGGAAATTAGGCTACTATAATGTGTAGAAAAGCTAAACCCCTGAAAATAAAACACCTTAATTATGAGGGGGGGGGGGGGGGGGAATGGCAATTTAACAACCGATCTGGGTCCAGATTATTTGCTTTGGATCTATACCATGGTCTTTACTGTGAACGTTCATCCTGGTACAGATTTCTTCAGCTGCGTCAGGATGCAGCTACACACTGGATTTTACCTCAGTGTCAACTTGTTTCCATGTCACAATCCTAACCTACTGTGTAACATAAGAGATTAAACAGGAAGTGAGCTAACAGAACAAAAAAAGAAAAATCCACTAACTTCTCAAACAAGTCATCTCTTGAGTTTTTCCAGGAACGACAGAGGTGTGTGTAAAGAAATGACAAATGAATCACCTGGGAAACAGGAAGCTGCTTTCCAAGGTCAACTTTAATATCCTCGTCTTTACCAGATCACTGGAGACCTGATGGACTGGACTTGATGGACTCAACCAGGTGTGTTAAGCACTCCTTCTTGTCCAGATTAATGAACAGAGCGTTTGACCTTGATGTCCTGCTGGCAAACACCTCACCAGGGTTTATCATATTCCGGCTGTCATGCCCTTTAAGGTATTCCCATGAGGATGTTGAGCTGAAGGTTTGCAGTGACGGTAATGATCCTAAACATCCTGTTGCCTCTCAATCTGTTGTTGGTCAGAGCTTTAGAACAAGTTCTGTGAAGTTGTTTTATTTGATTTGCTTACGTTTTTTCTGGCCTTGCTAAAGTTTTTATTTATTTTTCCTCTAACTGGGTTTTTTTTTTCTTGACAATGCATGTGATTCTTTTGGATTCTGTCTTAATGTGTCTCTAACTCACAGTCACTATTGGAAACCTTGAGAACTGCCAGCCTGGTCTCAGTAAATAGCGGTAGTTCTGAATCACCCCTGTTGTTAATTAGTCATGCTTTTTTTGTTTTTTATTGCGCCATTTCAAATTGTAAAGGCATAATTGTTTACTTTTCTCTGTCCCTATCTACCCAGTGAGTCATGTGTCGCTGTATGAATCATGCAAAGAGCTTAAAATGTGAGATGACAAAGAGGTGCAGTGTTGGGGATGAGGTCATCTTCCAGATGATGGATTTGGGGTTTGGATTCCTGCTCCCTGCAGCGTGCCGAGGCATCTTTGGGTAAGACATTAAAACCCACTGCTACTCATGCTTCTCATTATATGAGAGAAAGTAAAAAAAACTGCTATTTAATAAAAAAAATACCAGATGTAAAATGGAAAATGAAAGGCTATTTACAGACTTAAAAAATGTAAAGATGTTTTTATATTTTTCTTTTTGAGCCATTTACCCACACTTTCCTGTACAGCTTGTCGACCTCCAGTTTGATGATGAAATATTTTCTTTTATATAAGTTTCTTCTTTCGTTTGGTTTTCCGCACCTGATGTCTGCCACACATGCACCGGTTCTTTTTTTCACATCAAAGCATAAACGAAATGTCTGTAGAAAACTTAAATATGGGCCAATATAAAAATTCCATTAATTTAAAAATGTAAAATTACAGAGGAGTTTTAAATTTTGTTTTATTTTTTTCACATCCTTATTAAAAACCTCACGGAAATAGTTAAATTCTATTTAATTGGGACATTGTGGAAAGATTAATAACAATTAAGATTTCTCATGATGCTGATAGTTTTCTGGAAGACATCAGTTTAGAGAATTAATGTTTAATTTTGCAGAAACTGTGGAACTAATGGTAATTCCCAGCAAGATAACGACCAAAGTTAGATTTTTACATTTTAAAACACCTTTGGCCTCAAGTATGTCATAGTGGTTCAGGCAAATGCTTTTAATAAGCATTTACATTGTATTTTCTAGCAGAAATATAATCCTGCTAGAAAAGCTGCACCAGAGGTTTTTCAACTAGCTGCTTCAACTAGTTTTTTCAACTAGTTGCTGCACAGCTTTTACCATTTGATTTCTCAAACAATTATAAAACTATATGTAAATAAATGTGCACAATGATGAGCATTTGCTTGTGCTGTTTTGTTTTTTGAATTGCTCTTTCCTATAACTTGTTAGTTTAGAATTTAACTTTTTTTTTTTAATTGAGGTTAGTCAAAAAGTTATCTACATCAGGTAAGATATTTATTGTTCCTAACTTTTCCACAGATCTTTACCATCCATGTAACGCTAATGTGATTTAATTTGCATCGTCTCTCCATTAGTTTCAGTAGTTTTTATACTTCTTGGTATTTAATGCACTGTCCAGTGAATGATCCTTTTCAAGAAATGTTATTTCTGTTTCTGTGTGCCGCAGCACAGTGAAGAGTGTTTTCTAATAAATAGAATTTTCTCCTCAGACACTGTGAGGTTATGGTTCTGACTCAGTGACAGGTTTCCCAATGAGTCATTTAGTGGACCGATGCAGCAGAATCTCTAAAAGTCATTTTTATGTTTTTAGTTGCTTGGCTTTGCTGGTTTATTATGAGAGCAAAGTGCACAGAAACAGTACTCCTGTGGTGGGTGACATATGCATCCTTGAGAACCTTCATTCCATTTTGGTCTTTTTGTAAGCACACATTGGCATAAAGCAACGTGAAAAACTGCAACTCGAAAGGCTTGTGGAATTGCTTCTCCTGTAAACATCAAAAGCCCACAACCTTCACTTGTTTTGCAGGACAAAATGACTCACAGCATGTTTTGTTTTGGGACTGACTGGCTAATAATTATAGACCAAATACTTTGACAGAAATTACATCCATTTAATGTTGCTGTGACCTTCATGTGAATGTTATTTTATCATTGTAAACAGCAGAATGTGGCACAAAAAGGCACAGAAAACTCCTCTGGAATGTCCTCACTTTTTCTTTTCACCTTCACACGCAGCTTTTGTTGTGTTTCAGGCTGTATACTCCTACTCAGTTTGAAATAGTCAAAAGTTTCACATTTGCGGAGGAAAATAATGCCAATTTTTAGGCCATGATCATATTGTAATTGCCCATGTCTGTTTGTGTCTGTTAGCAAAATATCTCATGAACTACTGAAACTAGAATTAAAATATTAGATGTACCTCTGAGTAACCAGGGGTTTCCAGATACCAATTTTTCTCCAAATGAGTGCAAGTACTTTAATTTGTGTACTCGCTGATACCAAGTACTTAATGAGTTAGAATTTAAATATTACACCATGACTTTAAAAACACATTTATTTATTTATTGGTTTTCCTTCCTTATAGGCCTACAGCCCTGTAGGACCTCATTTTGTAATAACAACACATTATGTAATAATGTAATAAAATCAGGCTTCAAAATGTAATAAACTCAGGCTAAAACCGCATTATGTAATAACTGATGCAAAATGTAATAAAAGTCTTCAACGCATTTTGTAATACTTGCAGCAGCAATATGTAATAACGTTACTACATTTTGAGGCAATTGTTACAAAATGTGGTGTAATAATTATTGACCCTGTGTTACATCCTTACGGTTTCAAGTTCATGTTTTTGACCTCAAACTAGTGGAAACTCTTGGTCTGCTCTGAGTAACACAAATGTGTTTATATTTTAATGTGTTTCTGCTTTAATCACAAGAGGTTGACTAATATTACACATATTTAAGTCCAGGAAATTGTTGGGATTCTGTTTGCATTAAACTGTTGGATCATATGCTTCTTTCATTTAATACCAACAGAAACATTATCCTTTTTGCTTTTTAAAGCATAGATTTTCATTTTTCTGAAAGCCAATGTGTTGGAAAAAAAAAGTTTCACATGTCTTGATTGTTCTGCTTTGAACAACTTTTAGAATAATACACAAGAATTTGACTGAAAATGCAAATAAAAGCTGAGAAGTTCAGTGTTTATTGACCAAAGTTATAAAGATTTAAATGTAGTATTTGCGACATGACAGTTATTACAAGTATATTAATTAGGATGAACAGAAATACTGGTTTTTGATTGTTTATTACATAATGCACGAGATTATTACACCACCACTTTTGTAACAATCGCCGCAAAATGTAATAACGTTATTACATAATGCAGCTGTGAGTATTACAAAATGCGTTGAAGACTTTTATTACATTTTGAAGCCTAATTTTATTACATTATTACATAATGAGGTCTTACAAGCCCGTCTGACTGGATCAAATATACAGCATGATATACTGTTGCAATTTTTTAAAAATAAACTATAAGATTTGTTTTCAACTTGTATATATTTTTTTAATGGAAATGACAAACATTTCTCTTGAAATGTGAACTGTAACACATGTCAATGTAATATTGATCTCCTGTTATCGATACTCCACTGAATGTGTTACCAGGCATCAGTTTTGGCTATTGGTGCATTTTTTACGAGTGTAAGAAATTGTTCTGACACATATTGCACATACAGTACATATCTGTAAGCAATGTAAATGTCTTCAAATCATGCTACATTTTTAGAAACCTAGCCCACATTTTCAGCTACAGTTGCTTGTTTTGCACCCAAAATCAGCTTCTACTCTGCCTTCCTCACTGTTTTGCTTTTTGCACAAATAATTCACAGTAAAAACCAGAGCGCGACACTCAGCTATGATGTTGTTGATAAAAGAACCAGAAGAGAGCTTGTTGTGACTGTTCGTGACCAACCTGGTTATGGAGAACGGGCTCTGGCATCGAGCCCAGTCAAGTGCACAGACTGGCCTCCTTTTATATGTATAAAAAAAATAAATAAATAAATAAAAATTCCCCTGTTGTTTCAGCTTCTGTCACAAGATGCCCGTGGATAAAGACCAGCCGTGGCAGCGGGCCAAGTGCGAGCGTGTTGGAGGCGCTGAGATGGTGCGAGGAGAACAGGAGCTGGAGAGGAAGGTGGAAGATTTATGAGGAAGAGGTGGCAGAATTATGCAGCATTCACATGGTGACACTTTTATGGGAGTATTACTCATGTTTGCAACCTAGTGGTAGTTACAAGTCAAAACATGATTGCTTCATGTCTTTTTCTTTTTTTTTTTTGTTATTTTGTTTTACAATTGAAAGTGTATCATATGTCTTAAAGCTGTGAAGTTTTGTTTGTTTTTTTATGAATATTTTATTTCCAGATTTCTTTTTCTTCTAGTTGATTTGATGCAGGCAGCCAGTTATTGTTTGATCGCATCAATAATCTACTCTGTCACTGATCTGATCCCTCATACAGAAGAGCTTTAATCCAATACACACAAGATTAAACTCTTCAAGTCTAAAGTGATGCTCGTTTGTTCAAAAACAGTCATGAAGTTCATCTAAACTGAAGCTGAGATGCGGAAACCAAACTACAGTTTTGTCTGTAACAAATCTTGTTTGAGTATTTTTTTTTAATTGATGGCCTTTTTTTAATAAGAAATTAAGCAGTGAAGCTCAGGACCAACACTCATTCACAAGTTATTTATACTTTATTAATCCATTTTCCTCAGATTTTAAAAATGCATCAAAGAAACAACAGGTTTCATTAGCTCCTAAAGATTTATTCTTTTTTTATTTTAATTATGAATGCACCCAATATTTTTAATGAATGTTGCAAATGAGGTTTAAATAAATGTAGATTAGATGGTGCTATCGGTCTTACATTAGATTAGGATGCTCAATAATAAAGTCAGTCTTAGATAATGAAGATACCTGTTTTCATGTTTATGTACGTTAGTGAGTGAGCGTTTGTGTGTACTTTTTAGGACTTTTTCTGGTAGAAACAACTGCCTTGTCAGAACCAGCACTGTTTTGTTTTTTTATGGACAAAAGTCTTTTCCTAATATAACACCATTGAGGGGTTAGGTTTTAGGGCCAGGGTTTTGCTACAGAAATACATGGAAATGAATTGAAGTCAATTCAAAGTCCTGTTAAGAAAAGAATAATGCAAACTTGTGTGTTGTAAAGTTTTTAAGATTGTGGTGCAGTTAATGATAAAAATGCACATTTATTTTTACAAAATTATTTAATTCAATAGAATATGTGCAAATTCTAAAAGCAAACATCACATTTTAAGTAACATAAGTGTAAAGAAAAAAAGAAAACATCATTTAAAGTCCATCATAAACCAACCAATGTGCTTTGACAGAAAATGAGTTTGTGAAAAGTGTTTGAACAATCTCTGAAATGCTCATTGCTGCAACATAATTTGTTAGATTTAGCCAAAGCTGTTAGAGCAGATTTTAAATGCTCTAAAATGTGGGCTTACAAATAATTTGGGATTGGCAGATTATTTATTCATGTAACAATGCTTCTTGGCAATAAATCCTATACCGTTAGAAAGCCTGTTTGTTTCCCTTTTTATATGGCGAAACATTTGTAAGGAACATGCATTTGTGGGATGAGCAGTAGAGCTGAGTATATGGGTTGAAAAAATTGTCAAATCCTCTCTACTATTGCCAAACAGTTTATTTTGCTGTTATTGACTCTTGTTTAGAGGTATCCCTACATGCTGCCAATCATTACCCCTTATACGATTTATTGCCAAGAAGCATTGTTACAACAAAGAAATAATCTACACAAACAAATTTCATATCTTGTTGTTAAGTTCACATTTTTATTTTTACTTTAATGTGATCTATTAGACCTTTAAAGTTTAGTTCTGAGGAAAAATTCTTACCATTAAACATCTTACCTGCTGTAAATAGCTTTTTGAACAACCTTAGTTTGGAAAATTTGTTTATTTACAATTGAACTAAATATTTGCAGATTGTCATTTTGTGACTGATTAACTGAATTTTAGATACAGAATTGTCTCTTATTGTTTGATTGTAGTTCTTTACTTTAAACATTGGTAGAATCAACATGTCTCTACTTACACAGGATAAACTTGACTTGTTGAAGATTTCCACTCAGGGTGTTAGCAGGGTGATATTATTTTTGGTTTTATTAAAGACACAGAGGACTTAAGCATCAAAATTTAGTTTTCTGCGCAATTATTTGTGCATCCAGTTTTTGAACACTTTCTTCCACTACCATATTACAATCCTTCCAGCCTCAACCAGCTTAGTGGTCCATGTTGTCACCACCATAGCTCTGGTTGCTTTCAGTGCCTGGAAACTGAATTTAATCATTCATTCTGTTATTTTGCTGTATTATTAGGTACAGACTTTCTTTAGAGTGTGCTTGGCATGAGAGACCCATAACACCAGCTGAGTGTCAGAGCTTCGCAAATGAATATTGAATCTGCAGCAGAAACAGTCCGACTTTCTCAGTATGTGTCCCCAGTGAACCCTGCAGAATTCATGTACTTGCACAGCCGTGGCTCTCAGGCCTAAGACAATCCAAAATAATCCCTCCCCTTGAGAAGTAATTATGAACCTACTCAGATGGCACAGCAACAGTGGTGTGATTTCAGGCTTTGCATTCCCCTGGAGGAAGGACATTTTTGTACATGCTTGAGCCCAGGCTCACTGGGTGATGATACAGTTGGGATTTCCCATGTTAGGAAATCAATTATTCCTTCAGTTTTAACTCTGACAGCTGCTGAAGTACTTAAATGCAAATGTGGATGGACGGATGGAGGTGTCTTATGGATATTCTATTCCATCAAACAAACAATATTTGCTCTAAGTTGCATTCTGAACAGACACTGACAAAATCACGAGATATTGATTTAAATTTATTTAGTTTCTGATGAAGTATAATCAGTATAACATGGTTTCTTAAAAGGCCTATGTTGATCTGAATCCACACCAGACTTTTGATGTCAATTTTTCTGAAAGACAAACTTTTTTCCGCAACCTTTGAATTGAGGTACAATAAAAGGATGCAGCTTATTTCCATAAACTGTAAAATCCAATTTTTAAATATTATTTTTTTTATGAGTGCGTTGAATCTGTTGGCTTTGAAAAACACAATTTTCCAAACCACATCTATCAGCAGACTGTCTGCGTCATCACCGTTTCATTTTGTTGCTGAAGGAAGACATAAATAAAAGCCCTTATTCAGCATCAGTGGGACACCTGGATTTCTTCAAGCCTCTATTAAGTTTTGTTTGATTTTTTTTCTAAAGTTATTCATTGCAAATTGTGAAATCAATAGTAAAAAAATGTAATCCTAAATTATATCAAATGGTGCAGTTTGAAAGAGTTTGCTCTAGTAGTTTTCCAGATACACATCGTATGTAAATCTGAAATGAAGGTACAGAAGCCCCAATATTTGCAGGGGTCACCTTCTTAGAGTACTCATGAATTGAGAAGAAAATGCCAATTCTGGGTGCGGTCCAAAAAAGGCATTACAGCGCATTTGGGTGGCATCGTAACGCAGTAAGAACCAAACAAAAAAACATGAGTTAGCAGCTACACACCACGCAGTACTGTACAGTAAACTGTTAGAGGGTAGGAATGTATGGTGTTAACATTGTGCCACTAGATTGAGTGTGCAGTGACAGATTCAAGAGCAGATATAAATATTAACAAAGAATAATTTGAAGCGTGTGCATTCAGATCACACACGCTCGCTCGGTTCTTCATCTGGTCATTCAACTTTCCCTCCGCTCGCCGCCCGCGTCTCTGTCTCTGCACTCACAAGCTAAGTTGTATGTAAATGAAACCCATCACCAGCCAATCACAGACAGGCTTTTTCATCCAGGGCTTGCAAATCAAAATGCTGAACCAAGAGGCAGAAGTGACAAAACCTTAGATTTATTAAATCAGCAAAAGATAAGATGTATATATTTTTTTAATTTGTGACCCAGAATTGTATGTATGTATGTATGTATGTATATATATAT
>JAUBOC010000019.1:14160966-14173438 GCA_032275365.1 Anablepsoides cearensis | reverse complement strand
GGACCACAATGGAAATAAGCTTCGTGCTTTGTTGTGTCATCCATTTATGCTAAATGCTGTTATATATTATATGCAGTCTCATTTATGCATAATAAATACAATGAATGAATGAATGAATGAATGAATGAATGAATACTAAAAAGTGAGAAAAGTGACATTTGAGCATCTAATGAGACTCTGTGGATGTTCTGACCGTGGAATATCCTTCATCCATGTTTCAGGCTGTGCAAAGCTTCATTCACCTGAATGGTTTAAACATTCTTTTTTTTTTTTTTTTTTTGCAGTTTGACAAACCACAACATGGACTCTAAAGGGCAACATGATTGAGTGTGGGGGGCACTGCCTGACACTATGTATAGGTACAGACCGTGACGTGTGAGACCCCCCCTCACTGGTATTCAACAAACAAACCGTCGCCTCAGGCAGAGGTTCCTGTTTCTTCAGGGTGAGGACATGTCTGCAGATTGCCGTAGGAGAAGCTACAGGGAGGGTCGACATTGTTGCTCCGCTGCGATGCCAAACATGAAACTGTAAAACAGCTGCTTCCAGAACTCAATCCCTTCATGAGTCGGTAAACACCAACTCACTTGGACTCGTCTTGGCATTTGCCTTCTTCTTGCAGCTTAGAGAGCCCTAATGTGTGGCAATGATAACTAACTGACTCTGACATTTAGAGCTCCAAACATCACAGAACTTGGGGAAAAAAAATCATTTAATCTTCTTCTGAACAACAAATAAGATTGTGACATCAGGTGCTGCATCTTAGATTTCTTCCTTCACAGTCTTGGAGGCGAAACTGCTTACCTATGCCAGCACACATTTAGATACGAAGGAGAAGAGAGCTGACCAGATGCTTTTGATTCATGAATCACTCTCATGGAATCACAGGCATTTAAAGCAATAACAACAGATTCCTGGAGAGATGATGTGTTTCACTGCAGCTGAGAAACAAACCTCTATTACATATGTTACATTGGCAGTGTCTATAAAAAAAACACAGCTGTCTTCTAAAAGTTTTTAAGTCTTTAAAGCCTTTCTATAGGTAACCATTATCAATAATATTGCAAAAAATATATATCATTGTGATCCTTAGCCACTTTTATTCAAGTTAACATTATTTTGGAAGGCAAATATACAAAAATAATCTGCAACTTTAAAGCACATCTGAGACCATGATGATTTTTCACAAGGTAAACAAGCAACAGTGTAAACTGATTTATGGTAAAATTGTTGTTTTTTATTACTTTTTTGGGCGGTGCATGTCAAAGGTTCGCAGTTGTAAATAGCTGTGTTTATAGCCGCCATGTGATTTTTCAGAGGCCTTTTAGGGGCGAGGGTACATATTGTTGCCCACTCGGTTGTTTGGGACTGCTGTGTCCCATAAAACCTCAGCGGAAGACACATTTTACCACCTGGTTGTTTTGCAGAGTGTGAAATGTTGAAAGGAAAACCAAAAGCTTAGCAGAGAAAATAGGCAATGGGGAGCACGGGAAAGCACTTCATTTTTACTTTAAAAGCGTAAATGGAGTGTGTTCATCAACAGGGTCCTTTATGACATGGCGTAAACAAGCTAAACAACATTTTGCGCTAAAATTGTGTTTTTGCATGCTTACGTTTCTAAGTCTGTTTAAAACATCCAAACGAAATGATTAAATAAAAGCTGACACCTGATAGTTTAAAATAGAAACCGTAGAATTTGGGCAACAAACACTGTTTACCACCAGGACCTGTTTAGATGTCTTTGTGGGAACATTTAGTGAGGACTCAAAGAGAACTTTGTGGTCGTCAACTTTTTTATGGTTCCAGGCTGGGTTCGGTGTCAGTATACATGTGATCGCTGCGGGAGGAGTCTGAAGGGGGTCGCTCGTTTCTAAGCTGAAGTCATTGGGCAGCAGACCCCAAAATAACCATACAGAGGGTATATAGGGATGCTGTCCGGCTCGCCCCTTTAGACCATAGTTCTGTGTGAGAGCAGGCATGCTATGTGAAAAGCAACTTTGAATTTGAAGGAAGAAATGAACAGACAGAGGGAAAAAATAAAAGAGTAAAAAACTGGGAAAGGATTGCAGGAGCTGCTACAGCTGGAAAAGCAAAGGATACAGTCAAAAAGGACACTGGTACTTCCTTGGATTGTTTTCACCCTTGGATTGTCATTTCCACGACTTTTGAGCTAAGAGCAGCAAGAGGCACCACAGCTGCAGGATGAAGTACAACTACCATGTGCCGGTGTCAACGTACGCACGAAGTTCACAGCACACGTCGTCCCACTACAGCCCCTCGCACTACACGCCGACCTCTACATATGCCTCGGTCTCCAAGTACACCCCAACGCAGCTCAGCCCCACAAACTACACCCCGTCCTACTGCGCGTCCTCCTACAAAACTGCAGCGACCTACGTCCCCTTGTACAGCAGAGACTCGCGGCACAGCTCAACGCGCCGCGCGCAAGCGCAGGAAAACCCTGCACCTGTCGTGCCCGCGGTGCCGCCTCCGAAAAGAACCGTGCACTTCCCCAACGACGTCATCTTCCAGGACAACGTCAGGCGAGGAGACCTGGAGCAAATCGGTCGCTTCATGAGAGCGAGGAAGGTTCGCGTGGATACAATCTTTAACTCAGGTGAGCTATAACCCCGTTCGCCCCCCCAAGAGGTCATTTTACCTGCAAGTGTAGCAGAGTGAGGACTGATGTTGGCTATCTGTGCAGGAATGGCTGCTCTACATGAGGCCGTACTAACCGGAAACCTAGAAGTAGTGAAGCTGCTGGTGAAATATGGCGCAGACGTCCATCAGAGGGATGAGGACGGCTGGACTCCGTTGCACATGGCCTGCAGTGATGGTTACCCTGACATTGCCAGGTAAAGTTACACACAGACCAGATATTTAAAACAGTGGAAGGAAGTTGTAATTTGTTTCTTAGAACATTTTGTTTTTCTGTAAATAAAAATACAATGTAATCAAGCCGCAACGTACAGCATATTATTACTAGAGACAAGACCAGGACCCAGACGTTGAAGCCACAAATGACAAGCATCCTCTACCAGGCTGGCTGCAACACAATTTCTAAGTCCCACTCCTATAAATAATACAACTAGGACTAAAATATAAAAATAGACTTTCAATATTTTTTTTTAAGAGTTGATTTATATATTGATTCATTCATCTTCAATATTGCTGCTGTGTGCTCAATGTTGTATTTTTAAAATATGTTTAATTTCAATTGGGGGTTGGAGACTTTAAAACAGTGTTATATTATTCTAAGTTGGACTGTGACCTGTTAGTGAGCCTGAAGTGTGTAGATAAGACTTTTGTATCGAGACATTCCAAATGCTCCTTTGGCTCCAAAAATACAACATGTCAGTTCCTGTAAACAATATAATTGAGCGGCTTCATGGTTAAGACCTTTAATGCATTATATTAGTAATTATTAGGTAATAACAGTATTTTTTAATAGTTGAAATCTGGTTAAAATGTATGAATTTAAAAAATTTATGTGAAACTGCTACTACTGCCGGCGTATATTTTTTTATACAACACCTATTGCTTATACCTGTATCCTGAAAGAAAGTTAGAGTATCTCAGCATTTTACTGCCATGAGAGGTTATTCTGAAAGGATTATAAAGTAGAAACTAAGGTCACCTGTGAGCTCATCTTTACTCCAGAATACGTGCAGAGAAATGATTAGATAATTATCAGACCAATTTAAAGTGTTTTTGTTGGTAAAGGCCTGTAAGTAATTTTGACACACAAATGTCACACATTTAGAAACATCACACAATGAATCTCTTTTCCTTTTTTCTCGCTCAGGTATCTTTTGGCAATGGGGGCGAGCACAGAAGTGGAGAATGAAAGTGGAGAAAAGCCTGCAGACCTCATTGACCCAGACTGTAAAGAGCTGGCCAAGCTTTTTGAGACAGGCTGCGTGTGACGGGACACCGAGTGGACCCAAGAGACAACAACCGCGACAGAAATAACAAGTGTTGCCCCTCAGAGAAGCAACGTTAAACAACGTCAATCCAAGTTACAATGTCCAGGGAGCATTCATGTCACTGATCTTGGAGAGCAAAAGTCTGCATTTGCTTTCAAAAGTGAGACTCTGACTTCTGTAAATTCACTTTCAATATTACCTTTAACAATTTTGACATTTTCTGTTTTTTTTTTTTTTTGTTTTGTTTTTTTTTGTAGATTTAAACTTTGATTTGTGCATCTAAGTATTTTTATTACCACAAGTATTGGCACTGATGTCAATATGTTCAGGTCAGAATATTTGTTCATTTTTGAAGAAGATGTATGTTTTATTTTTTGGGAGCTCTTCAGTTTAAATAATTTATCAGTTGTATTTGATGTTAAGCTGTTTATTTTTTTACACCTGACTTCAGTCTACAGATTGAATGCTTTAAATTAATGGACATGGTGCACAAAAAGATGTGTTTTATACAGTATTGTGTGTCCTCACTGCTGGGCAGAAGGATAACCATTCTGATCATTAAAACATGCTTTACTCGTGTTTCTGAGGCAAAATAAACTCTATAGCTTTGTGTTAAAATAAAAGCTTTTTTGTTCTATAAATACAAATGTCATCAGTGAAAGAAAGTCTTATAATTTTCTGTCCAGTTGATAATTTTGTACGCTTTCCTAAATAAATAAACTTTCTATAAATATGATGATAAATATGATATGATCAAGTTGTTGTTTTATTTTCTAAACCAAACTTGAAATGAAGTGCAACATATAACCATCAATGTCTGGCTGATGGTTTAGTTCCTGAATATGTAATAAATATAGATTATTAATTATAATAATAAATCTAGTTTATTCAACTTATTTCAAGACCTCCAGGAAAACAATCATGGGTGCAACCACTGTCCCATTAAACTAAAGGTCTTTTGGAAATGTTTGTTCTGCAGGATTGTTGTACTTGCAGGCCTGTATGCAAAGTTAAAAAAGTCAAATACTGAGTCTTAAGTAAAGAAGTGCATTTATAAAGTCTTCACACCATAGCTATAGATTTTGTTGCAACATTTATGAAAATCAGTCCTATGTCTAGTATTTTAATCTGTTCTAATAAATCTATGAAATAAAGAAAATTACCCACGATTTTATTTTATTTTATTTTTTTTTTTTTGTTTTGTTTTGTTTCATTCCATTTTATTTTGAAATCCTTTCAATCTCTTCCGTGTTTTTCTCCCCGCCCGGAAGTGATTGGTTGGCATAGGCAACGTTTTAGCTAATTTTTAACGGAGTTCTCAATCTCTGAATACAAAAATTAAAGGGAATACTTCCTCAAAGGTTTGTTTAACATCTCAATAGTCTTTTAATGGGGAAGCGTGTAAATACTATCATGCCCATGGTTTTAATAAGTCATTTGACGCAGTGATGTTGAGAGAATATCGTTAGCAGCTTCAAGCTAATGCTCCGCTTAGACAATAAATGACCAACTCGGTAGATACAAAGCTAAGGTTGGCAAGCTAAAATGATTGGAATATTCACTTAGAGCACATCTGTAGAGAGAAACGTACCTTAAAATAGTTTTAAAGAGGATGCTTGTTCATTTTTATTATGCTGTTGTATCTCTGGAACCGGATTAGCATCTCTGAACCTGCTCAGTCAAAACGTAAACAAAAGCTTCCTGTTTAGCTAACGTCAAAAGCTGTTATTCTTCAGAAGCATAGCCCGTCCTAGCATTAGATCCTAAATATTTTAAATATGATTGACTAGTATTGTGTTCAATTCTAACAGAATGTGTCTAGTTTAATTATGTTTTACAGAGCAGGTGAGAGGACTGCACCAGTTAGGGTTAGGTTTAGCTCAAATTAAATGATTTAGGTATTTTTGTAATTTAAATACATTTGTTAGATTGTATGTGACTAATAAGATTATTGATACTGTATGTTATTTAGGACTTCAAAACCTTTTCATCCTTTAAACCCACTCACCCCAAGTGGAGCGAGGAGCAAGAAGTACAAACTGCAAACAGGATGACCAGGTCTGGGAAAAGTTGCATCTGTTAAAAATCTCACGCATACGTGCATGTTAGCATTGCTTACTAAGCTGCTAATAGTGGTGTTCTTCATGTTTATAAAGCTCATCTGCTCCCAGGATGGTGAACAGTTACAAGAGGACTTCAAGCCCCAGATCACCGACTAACAGTGGGGAGCTTTTCACCCCGGCTCATGAGGAAAATGTGCGCTTTATACATGATAGTAAGTTTGCTGTTCACAATCATTGGTTGAGTTTTGTGTTTAAAAACAAGAAATTTTGTTTTATTTTGTTTCTTCTCTATAGTGACCATTGAGTTGGGTCATCGGGTCACTGTTTACATTTCTTCATTCGTTTTTTTTTTTACCTGCCTCCAGTTTATCCTAAATAACTGTACATACATTTTCTTACTATATTATTATTTATAGATATACTGTACTTCTACACTATATCACAATGTTTATGATGTTTTTTTGTTTTATTGTTGTTTTCTTGGCATGCTTCCGTCCTCTGATGTTAGTAGTTGTCCTTTGAAGGACAAACAAAATGTCCTGGAACCAGTTTTCCTTTTCAGCTGGCACTCCCTGTCCAATACTTGAGCAACTGGTTTGAGAATTGGTACAGATTTCAAATAAGAGGCTACTGTAAGATTTTAGTTTGTATTTTATTTTTTTTTATGAAACTGAAAAAACGTATCCACAGCTTAGAAATACAGTAAACCCCTCTGCAGATATTATGTCTAAAGGTTGTCCTTTTTTGAAATTCAAATTCAGTCTGGTTTGTGTGAAAATTAATGAGGGTGATTTTATTTATTTATTTATTTTGCTTATTGTCACTTCTCATTAAGTTTAAATCAGGTTTTAATTGCTCTGATATGTCTCTGGGTCAGCAGCAGGTATAGCTGGAGGCAGCAGGTTAAGCTGGAGGCAGCAAAACATTTCCTGTGCTATGCTTTTTACATGTAACCAACATGATCTTTATTCTGTCACAGCCTGGCAGTGTGTGCTCAGAGATATCAGATCGACACAAAATAGTGAACGTAACGACCGTGGACCACAGGAGTATGTGGAGAAGAACCCGAATCCTAACCTACATTGTAAGTTCCACTCTAAATCATTAATTAATACATTTCCTTTGGATGTAAGGATTAGTTTAGCTGGGTCTGGACCAGAAATGACTTTTCTTTTCTTTCTAACACTTGCAGCTTTCACACCAGTGGACCTGAGTGACCTCAAAAAGCGCAACACACAGGACTCCAAAAAATCTTAGTTTCCTGTGATGCACTCATCTCTTTTTTCTTTTTTTTCCTCCATCCATTATCCTCAAGAACTTTTCATTTATCCGCTCTCTTACAGCCAGGAAAATAATGCAGAATCTCATTTCTCTACTATGGACCATAGCAACCCCTACCTTTTTTTACCCTCTCCAACTAAGGATAAAAACAACTGGAATTTCAAGGGGCACAAATACTCCTCCCCTTTTTTTTTCGTTCTCAGAGGCTAGCAAAGTCTACATATTTACATACTTAGTATGGATGGGACGGATTGATCTGTTGCTGAGGCACAAACTGAGGCCCAACGGGACACAGAAGACTGAAGTCTTAAACACAGCAGTAGTACTACTTAAATTACTTTTGAGGCAATTGTAAAAGGGCTGACTTTTTTGTTTGTTTGTTTGAAAGGAAATTGCTAAATCATAGTAGTTATTGAGCAGACAAATTGGACACAAGCAATTAGGGAAGTCTTGGAAGCCGAAATACAATATAGGCCACCATTTTTATTACACGTTTTTTTTTTTTGTTGTTGTTGTTTTTTTGCCCTTGGTGGACTTTATTACCTAGAGAATGCAAGTATGCAGCCCTTGGTTAACCCCTATCCTTAAAGCCTTGACACAAAATGTTGAATAAAAGACTTTTACAATATATTTTTGGCATTTGTACATAATTAATAACAATCTAAAGCTGCATCGCTTTTTGATTTACATGTCAAAGAATGGAAATGAACCAATAAATATGTTACACAAGGCAAACTCCTTCATAGCAGATGATATTTATTTAGAGAGGTGTGTGATTTACAGCACAATAATAGAAGACTGTAGGAACAGCAAAAAAAAAACTAAGTTTGGGAAATAAATCGGAACCAGTTTTATTGCTATTGTCAATGAACAGGATTCACAGACTAGGAATTTCCTTTGGTATAAAGGTGCAGTAAGTATAAAATATAACAGAAAATACAAAGAATAAAGGAAAAAATTATAATAAAACATGTGTACACCAGGTCACGAGAGTGGTGGTTTTATACAATTTGAAATGGATTTAGGTTTTACTTTCATTCGCGTTGTATTTTGTACAATCTGAAACTTAAAATTCTTGTTTGTCAACGCATTCTTACTCTAAAAAGGTTTATCCCCACACCAACTTGAAACTTTTGTACAGAACCATGTCAAAGTTTAATTCCAAACATGTCGAATTTGAAAAATATTTAATAATGTAATTGATTTAATTCTTCACCTCTAAATGATTTCCGTCTATGGGGTCGAAGTAGATGTGCCTATTTGACAGCAGAAGTCGCTGTTGTATACTTTATACGTACAACGTAAAGACGTATTACGTAAGGTAGTTTGCGTCACGAACTACTACCGTTGGTTTTTTTGTTTTGTTACCATTAGTGCTGTTGAAAGCGTTGAAACGACAGGGAGAGGGACCGACTAAAAGTCTAGGGCCTAAATTTTCTATTTTGTTCACAGTTTAGTAATATTGGGGCAGAACGATGACCGATAAGATGGATATGTCTCTAGACGACATTATCAAACAGAACAGGCAGCAGAGAGGCGGAGGCCGCGGAGGAAGAGGCCGAGGCCGCGGAGGCCCAGGCGCCCGTGGTGGCGGAGGCGCCGGGCGTCTTGGAGGCGGCAGCGGAGGATTTGGAGGCCGAGGCGGCGGATCCGGCCCCATGAGGAGCCGACAGAACATGAGCCGCGCTAGAAGCAGACCGACACCTTACAGCAGGGTATGAGAATGTTAGAGGAGTAAGCAGTGAAATGTATTCATATTGTGTCCCTTCTCCCACAATCCAAAAATGTGTTAATTCATCGAATTTCAAGAAGACGAGTCCGTTGGAGAGCGGCTGTTAGCCAGCGCCATTTTGAATCCAGCACCATAATTTGTCAGTTGTCGTGAAGGGTCAGAGTAAGAGATCTTCAATCCAAATTGATGATGAGGCAACCACGTCATCGAAAGTTTGATGTGTTTTCACTGAGTATGGGAGCAGAGTATTTTGTCCAAGTCCCCGTGTGAGCAGCGACCAGGCGGCCTTTGTTCGGGGAGTGGCTGGCGGGTTTCTTCAGGCCCGTTTGATGTGTTATCAACCGTTTTGCCTGTTACTTGAGGATGGAAAAGTGGACTTTTAACCCCCTCTGATAGTTGTCGTGTGAAAGCAATTCTTCGCCCTTTTTTAAGCATGAGCGAGTTCCTAGAGAAGTCAAACAAAGCCCCCAGTCAAAATGGCGTGGTCCCAAAATGGACGCTCACATAACCCACGCTCATACAGAGGGGATATCTGGCCTGTTTACCCCCCCCTCCTCGCCCCCCTACATCACATATGGACTTTTCCCCCCTACTTCACCAAACCCCGTTTTGTGGTTTGGCAAAGAACTCTCCTGGGGTCTGGGATGCACGGTCCAACGCCGGATGTGCCGCTGCTTCAGACGGGGAGCCCCCCTGAGAATCCGAGGAGCATTTCTGGAGGGAGGCGCAGATGGCAAGAGAACAATGGGCAATTTTTTGGTAGCTAGCCTGGGGAGTTTTTCAGGTTTGGTCTGAAAGTTTCTGGGTGGGTCTGAGTAAAGAATTCAACTTGTTCTATTCTTAATTTGGTAGCTATTTCATAGACATGGTCTCTCCAATCTACTTGGAGTTTAATATGCTTTAAGTAAGAAATAAGAAAATTGTTTTACAATTCTGATCAGTTCAACTTGTCAATAACAAATTAGCACAGTCCTACTTTTTCCTGTTTTGCTTAATTAAAATACTTTTACATGTTTGTTCAAAAAAAATGTGTACTGTAATTTAGACCAATGGTTCCCAAACTTTTAAGGAGCTGAAACACAAAACAGTGGTGAGAAAGATTTACAACAACAAATATTGTAAATGAACCAGTTAAACAAGTAATGGCAGCAGAACCTGCATTATTTTGTTTTATTTGGACTGCTGCTTTTTACACCTAACAGTAATGGCCAAACATGCCTTTAGTTCTTGTGTCTGAAACTTATTATTGGTAGTTCTGGACCTGCAGTGTGGTCTTTACTTCAGCTTTGGGAACCAATGGTTTCAGAACCATTTTATTTAAATAGTTTTGGGGGCTTTTCAATGTTTGTCACATACAAATAAAATCAAATCTGATGTACCTTTTAAAACTCTTCCTGAATATCAAGTTTTATATCAGGAAGTAGAGTTGTTATTAACTCCAGTTTTAAAAAAAAAAGAACCTGAGCTGCATGTTTGTAAAGATCCATGTCCCCTTGCTTGTGAGTTTGTCTTATATGTGCCCCTCTGTCTGAGCCGATTCACTTGCTTGTTGTGATGGGGTGGGCAGGGAACGTTGGGGGAGGGGGGACCCTCTTGAGGGAGCTGAGCACCCTGACTCTTGGAAGTGGAGCCCCCTGCTTGCCCCAACACCCAGCCGTGTGGACTCTGTGATTGACAGAGGCATGGGGATCCTGAAGTCAGCAGGTGCGTTCTCTCTCGTCTGTTGCAGCCTAAACAGATCCCTGATAAGTGGCAGCATGACATGTTTGACAACGGCTTCAGCGGCTTCAATGGTGCTGCTGGGGGCGGCGGCGGCGGAGGAGCTGGTGTGGAAACTGGAGGGAAGCTCCTCGTCTCCAATCTGGACTTTGGTGTGTCCGATGCAGACATTCAGGTATTTAAATTTATATTTCAAGGTTGTGATGGGTTTTTTTTTTCTTTTGCTGTTCTAATCTCATTTTATTTCTTCCTAAAGGAACTTTTTGCTGAATTTGGAACTCTGAAGAAAGCTGCCGTTCATTACGACCGATCAGGGAGGAGTTTGGGGACAGCAGATGTACATTTTGAAAGGAAGGCAGATGCTCTGAAGGCCATGAAACAATATAACGGCATCCCTCTAGATGGTAATTTTTAGAAAAGAATAACAGATTTTGTACTTTTCCCAATGTTAATGCCAACATTCTAAGTTTTAGCATTAGCCTAAACTTAGGTATATTGTATATTAATCTCCAAACTTCACAGTGATGTCATTATTTGGAGGGATTTCCCTGTTAAGATAGTCTATTTCAAAAGAGGTTAAAAAGATTAGAAATAGAAACTTCAGCCTGTACTGAGTATGTTTAATTTGCTTAAAAATTGTCCCTTCTGTACTCAAAAAGTGGTCCTGTCTCTAGTGAAAGATTTGAAAGACTGCCTGTTGAATGTTTTTCTCTATCTCTCTAGGGCGGCCCATGAACATACAGCTCGTCACGTCACAGATTGACACACAGAGGCGACCCATGTAAGCAAACGTTTGTATTTAACAAGTGCAACAATAAAATTCTGTGGGTAGTGATTTATTTATTTTTTCTCTCAGGTTGAACAGGGGTAGAGGTTCAATCAGTAATCGTGGTTTTAGAGGCATGAGAGGTTCAAGAGGAAGTGGTCCATTTCGGGGAAGGGGGCGAGGCGGTCGCGGCGGCAACACTGGCGGTGGTGTTAAACAGCTGTCAGCAGAAGAGCTTGATGCCCAGTTAGACGCCTACAATGCCAGAGTATGTTTCCTCTGTTCGTACAGTACATGACAAGTAACCAATCTTTTTTATGGCAGCTGTCTAATTTTTCTTTTTGTTTTTGCAGATGGACACCAGCTAAAAAAGTTCTTGTTTTCATCCCTTCTTGTCTGCGCATAAGTGTGTGGTTGTTACAGATGTGCAGAATATTTTACACTTGTCTGTCTTCTGATGTAATTTGACGTTCAGTCTTCTTTTAAATACTCCAAAATGTTTTTTACCAGTATTTTTTTTTTCCCCCCCAAAATGGTTTTGGCTGTAGGTTGTTTCCCAGTTGCCCTGTAATACTTGTAATAAAACCTGCAGTGCTCATTAACCAAAACTCCTGTATTGTTTTTACATTTGTTGCAATTTTTTACCTGGTTGTCGATAATTGCTTAAGAATGGTTTCTAATTTCATCTCAAGTATGTCTGTATAAAAACTGAAATATGCATTTAAGTAAAGACATATGAAACATGAACATATACACACACCAATTAGTTAGCGTACTTGTGCAGTTTTTTATAATGCTTTTAAGAGCATTACCTCAGCAATGTCACTAGATGTCGTCCTGTATTATTTTTCCCTAATGTCTGAATTAACTGGTTACGTTGTAGTTGTGTACTACGTGTAAAATACTAGAGTATACAGGTGCTGGTCATAAAATTAGAATATCATGAAAAAGTAGATTTATTTCAGTAATTCCATTTAAAAAGTGA
>JAUBOC010000019.1:14100180-14116118 GCA_032275365.1 Anablepsoides cearensis | reverse complement strand
AGAACTAATGCCATGCACGTAGCTCGGTGCTGGGTGAACAGGCTAAACTGAGGTTCTCTGTTGTCGATCAGCCACATTTTCTGTTTCAAGCTGAGTCATTTCTACATTTTCCTCTATGTCAAGGTGCTCTGGTTTCATTTAAAAGGGCTGATTGTCAGATAATGTCTAAGATTAACCTTTAATAAGAACATGCACAGCCTTGCACTGGAAAACCTATGTCATCATTTACCTGGTATACTAGCAGCGTTTATAAAATGGCTCTATCCGTGTGACAATAGCAAAAAAAATTGTAATAAAACCTTTTATTACATCTGCTTTTTTAAATAATCATAATGTCAATGATTGTTTTTCTTTAATAAATACAGTAAAAAGCATAAAATTAGAAAGACATGATAAGCTCTGTGATGACTCAAAAAAGGAATAAATCATATTTCAAAACATTTCATTAAATAATCAGAAGTCATTCAGTGAGGGAAAACAATCATCTGAGGCACTGTATGAAAATATATTGTGATTATTGTGGTGTGAGGTGATTTGTCCTTCATGATGTAAAATATTTTAGCACCATTTTATTCTCATTCTCAAACTGAGGTGCCACAGCGTAAAAGAACGAAAAACTCGTAATAAAAACAGGTTTTAGAAAAACACAATGTGATCTTTAGCTCAGGAACAGCAGAACAAAAACAAAAAGATGTCATCATAAACAAACTGATCCTCTTCATGGCTGACGACAAAGTAAATAGTGGTTCATGTTTTAGGAAAGATTCAGTCGTCGTGCGTTCTTTAAAATGTTCCAGGCGCCTCTGTTTAAAAAAAGCTCAGTTTATCTGTCACACTTGTGAAAAGTTATTCCAACATTCAGCGGTGTCCTCTTCAGTGCAGGGGATGTGGCTCCTCTTTGGTTTCTCCTCGGCTCACGATCGTTTTTTTGAGGTATCTGAATCAAAACCTGCGCAGGATTTTGTTGCGATCACGAACTGATTTATTGCCCGAAAAAGTTATTCAATGTCCTTCACATTCATCAGCCGGCTTGAGGCCTTTGCATCACACTGCAGGTAGAACTGTGCCGCGGCTGTCAGAGTTGTTGGTGTCGGGTTGAACAGTGGGTCCTGTGCCGGGGTGGAAACTCTGAGGAGGGGTGAGGTCCAGGCCAGGTGACAGGATGTCGTACGGCAGCTCCACAGACTGCCGAACACTCTCTTCGTACGTCGGGGGAGGCTGTGCAGAAAAACAAGAAGTCTTTTAAAACAGAGCAGGGTTTAAAGTAACAGTTTGTTTTATAAGCTAATAACTGCTTTTACCCTATAACACTATGGAGACTTGAGTTGTTTTAAGGCAGTGGCAATCCACACGCCAGACTAGACGTTAGCTTGTCAGTCCAGTTAGAACTCCTGGGTTTTTAAGATGCATTTTGATACCTGGATCATCCTGATATCATGAGCGGTTCCAGAGATATGAAGTGATTTGTCTTCCTAATCAAGATAATACATTAATATTTGATCTGAATCTTATTTTTAGTTTAATCTAACAAAGACTTTAATGTTTGATGTTTTTTTACAGAAAAAAACCTTAAACAATATTTGGAAATTGAGATTTTCCAGCTGGAAAGAAAAAAAAACATTGCCAAATTACTGATAGAATGTAAAAAAATGTAAGGCTTTTCTACAGAGCCCATCCGGTGAGATTGGATTTAAAAAAAACTAATGTGTGTGTGCAAGATAATAACTCATGGTAATGATTTAATTAATGAATGGCCACAAGGTAATTTTGAGCTGTGTCTCTGTGACAGATACAGACATTTTTGAGTCAGATTATATGAATATGCTGTTTTTGTGTTGGACTGTTTAAAGGTGCCCCACATTTATAATAATAATAATAATAATAATAATAATAATAATAATAATAATAATAATAATAATAATAATAATAATAATATATTATTTTTATTTTTTTTTATTTTTTTTTGGTATATGTTTAATCCAAAGAGTATACCTCAATAGTTCAGAATAAATGGTCCATTTTTCATAGTATCCTGCTAGTATTTACAAGATGACATTAAATAACAAAGGTGTGTGTCAGGAACACGTAACATAACTCAGACAAAGGCACAGTGGGAGAGAAGAGCCTGTTTTAAGTGTTGAGCTTCAACTAAAATAAAGCTTTTTGGACAAAGACAACTCCAGTTTTCTACTGTGTTTTATGGCTGAAACATAATAATTACTTCTTGTAAAATCACAAGTGACTGAATGATGTCATTCTTTCCTAAAATGAAATGAAATTCATTCAAATTTGTCCATGTTAACAGTCAAGAGTCTCTGCATGGAAATGAGTGTGATAGTTGTCTTATTGGCACGCATTAACGTATACTAATCTAATGTCTCCGTACGTCTCTGCTCAAACATTTGTTGTTTGTTGAGTGCTTCAAAAAATCATTAAGATTATATTTCAGACGGTTCATATTTTGACCACATGCAAGTATTAAAAAATGTACCCAATGCACTTTGTGACTTATTCCTCAGTTTGAGGTGATGGGTCACATATTTGAAGTGATCATAACTTTTTTACATAACCCCACTTAAAAATATATCTGAGCTACAGCTTTAAAGCTAATATAAACTCTTAAACAAATGCTACTCATTTGGGAGGTCATTGATGTTAAGGGTTGAATTTGACACAAACTATATTTGATGTATTTGAGAACACTCCAAAGGCTCAGAGGCTTTAAAAAGTGTTTTAAATAACCAATTCAACTTATTTGTATTTACATTACTACTGTAGATAATGTTCTCACTTCATCTGGTTGAAACTCTTTTCTTTTTACAAAACTTGATTTTTTCTCTCTCTTCCTGATAAAATCCAGTCGATTCACACTCTCTGACTGCATCCTCTTATCTTTTAATTGCTCGGGGACCCGCAGGCGACAAGAGCAACCCCACAACCCTGCCCTTTGTCTGATACCCACACCACACATGCAGGCTGCAAAGTTGAACTCCTGCCTCGGGCTGCAGGACAGAGGAGCAACTCATCTGAGTTAACCTAAAGCAGTCAGGGACGGATAATTTATATTGACCAAAAAAAAAAGCATGTGATCACGAAGCAAGTGTGTGACAGGAAGTGTTTTATTACCGAGAAAAGGGAAGGTCAGGGAGAGGGGGGCGGAGAAAAAAAATAAGACGTAAGCACAAGGACTCGTGAATATGGGCCTTAATTATGTTTGATGTGCCTTTTTCTCATTACTTTGTTTGCTCAAGCGTTGTGCGAACCGAAAGCACAGCACAAGATCAACACGGTAAAGCCACAAAAACAGCGGCGAGCATTTGATGAGCGGATATCGCGTACTGTGTACTTTTCTCTGAGTGCAGCTTCCTCTTTCAACAAGCTCTTGTTACAAAACGATCTTAGAAAGAGCCCGAGTATTAATATATCAATTAATGGTAAATGACAAATAATTTGCTGCTGTTTTGTTTTTTTCCGTGGGTTACAACTTTATTGCAGCTATAAAAGCAGTAAGAAAAGCTCCCTAAAGAGCCCCTGAAGTGCTGCATTGTCAGAGCATTTTGTGACAAGCTCTTATATCCATTCACTCTACCTCGGTCACAATGGGTCCATTCAGGCCAAAACGGTCTGCGATCATCATGTGGATCTGCCTCTGGCGGTCCTTTTTTCGGACGCTCTCGTAGGTGGGGAGCCTCGGCAGGGGGCTCTCCAGTGTGGGCAGGCTGTAGCCGGAGGGCAGGCTGACGTAGAACAGCTCACCTGTCTGCTGAAAAAAAAAAAAAAACAACAACATCACGTGACAAAAAAACATTTGATTTATTTGTTTGTTTGTTTTTTTTTAAACTGACGTGAGACGATTTGTACAGAAGAGAAATAGTCGAGCTTAAAACCATAAGTTTCCCTTCCAAATGCTGGGTTTTTCTCACCTGGCTGTTGCTGTGATCAGTGATCTGAGCCTGGTCCAAATAAGCGGAACCCACCAGGGTCTGTCTGCTGCTGTAGTACTGAGGAGGAGCATCCTGGGGAAAAACAGAGAGTTCAGACAAATGTTTTATTTCGTGATTACGACAAAGATTTGAATCTCTTGCGGTGGAGTTGCGCACAACCAGGCTTGTTATTTGACTCCTCGGTGCTTTGTGCTCTACCTGCAGTCAGACTGGTTGGGACTGTCCACCTGTTTGTTCTCTCGTGATATTGTGTTCACTTTGTAACAGACTAAACAGAGAATAAACAGAGGGGTTTGTGGTGAAAGGAAGACAGCCTGTGCTGTTAGGTTTGATGACGTCTGTAAATATTTAGTGAGTCAACTGGAACACTGCAAAAAATGTCAGTCTAACCAAGTTTTTAAACCTTATATCCAGCCAAAAAATATTTTAGATCTTGTTTTGAGACTGATTTACTAAACAAGAACTGATTGTGTAAGAATATTAATCTTGTTTTTAAATTATTTGTCTTGTTAGCCTGAAATTTTGACTCAAATAAGTTAAATTATCTGCCAGTGGAGTAAGAAAAAATTACTTAGTAAGATTCTTGAAATAAAAAAAAAAAATGTCAAATTAAGTATTTCACGAATCTTACCAAGTAAATTGTTCTTACTGCACTGGCAGAAATTTTTTACTTAATTTGAGTCAAATTTTCAGGCTAACAAGACAAATAATCTAAAAACAAGATTGTTTTCTGACACAAACAGTTCTTGTTTAGTAAATCCGTCTCAAAACAAGATCAAAAAGATTTCTTTGGCTGGATATAAGATTTTAAAACTTTCTTAGATGGACAGTTTTTGCAGTGAAAACGAAGTTAGCATTCGGGCTATTCGCTGCTGATCCCGGTTAGCATATCACCTGTTGTAAATAGTCCTTTAATTCAAGCAGGAGCAGAATAAAAGTAGTTTTATGTCATCTTAAAACAATTCAGGTCTCAAAACCTTTAAATTATTCAAAATGTTATCTGTGACAGGTAAGATATTTATTGTTCCTACCCTTTCTTTTTAATTTTTAACTAAACACCAAAAGATACAAATCCTTATTTCTCCACCCACAATAAGATCCACTAATTTCTGCCCAATTGGCCAATTTTCATGCCTTGTTCGGTCTCCTTTTAGGCACCGGTACCATAAATTATCTGATCAACAAGAGGACAATGCGACCACCCTCTGATTTCCGTCCCTCCTCCTTTTCTCAGCTGGCTTTAAAAAAAAACAACAACAATAAACAAGAGAAGTCAGCGTCTCACTGTGGCGCGGGGACCATGAGAAAGGAGTCTGCCAGAGAAACCAGTTAATTGCCCTGCGTCTAAACGAGCATCCTTTGTGAGGAGAACAATGTGATGTACTGCTGTGTCGTCGGGGTCCTCGAGCGACCAACCACACCGAGAGGTCTTTTCAGGGCAGCTGAGGCAGGTACCTGTTAAGCCAGCACACTCCACTGCACTTTACCACCTCGTACGTCACGCGGGTGGGCCGCGCAACAAAGTCAATTTGTTGCTTGACTGAGAGCAAATCCTGCAGAAAAAGGTTTTTAAGACTTATCACCGCTAAAACTAATACCTCTGGCTTGGAGAGCGTCTAATTTGGCCCCCGAAAGGTAAAATATCACATGTATCGCTAAACAGTGACATCACTCACAGTTTAAATGACACACAGCGGCGACCTTTGACCCAACCCTCAAGACCTTTTCAGAGCAGAACGGGGCAGAGAAAAGGTGACGGCAAAGGTCTCGTCTTCTTCATGGGTTCACACTTTAAAGAGGCAAAAGAACGTCCTCGGGGGGAAAAAAAAAACAAAAAAAAGAAGACAAAACAGAAAAGAAGGGTTGTCTCCCCCTTTTTGTCGCCTGCCATTGATTCAGTCGGTGTGAAAAGCACAACCGTGTAAAATCAGTGTTGAAGTCGGGGGGAGGATCCCAGTGGCGTTCCCCCCTCTTTTTTTTTCTACCATTGCTGCAACTTAAAGGAGGTTCATTGTTCCTCTTGTGTCCCCAACACCCACAGTGAGGTCGCTCCTCTATTCATGGAGTGAAAACGAAGCAGGGAAAGGTATGTGACTGTGAAGTATAGGAGACGTGGAATATCCCCTCTGAGACACAAATAGTGAGTTTTGTGTATGTTTGCAACTCGAGCTGAACGTTTTGCGACTTGTACCTTCGAAACGATGGAGCAACAAGAAACAAAACACTGTTTATCTCATAACTAGAGATCATCATGTTGTGTTTACACCTTTTGATGGATGCTTTACTGCACTGACATCAGCATTTTAGAACCTGCTGGTATCTGTCACACCCCGGAGGGTCATAAGCAGGGGTCAGAGAAACCAGGGCAAAAGTCTTTCAAAGCAACAAAACTGTGGAAAGGTAATGAACAATCAGTATCTTACCTGTTGTAGATAGCTAGAGGCGCCGCCCACTCTACACTATATTTTTAAAAGCTTAGTCGAGATAAGCTTGTTTGTTCTTGCTGTTTATATGTGGTTAAAGACCTTCAGATTTTAGCTTTTTTTTATTGGAATGAGCAGCCGGAGCAAACATTCAACTAAAATAAATATCTGAAGTAAAACAGGATCAGAGTTTCATTCTGACCCGACTCAAAGCTCACAGCTAGCTAGGCTAAAACCAAAGTGATCTGTTGTCATCTCAAAATAATAAAAAAAGGAAATAAACTCATTAGCATTTAATGTAAACACTGATTTATAACATTTACACCAGAGTTTGTTTTGTGAAACGCCGCAAAGTTGCAATTCAGCTTTCATGGCCTCAGTCTTTCACCAATTTTTCTATAGAACCTAATTGTTTGTGGAACCTCACGCAATTCTGCAGAAACCACAAGTTTCCACTTTATTTATTTGTGTCTTTTTTTGTGTAAATCCTTTGCTTTGCTCTGCAGTCAGTGTCATTCAGTTTAGTGAGCATTCAACATTTAACTCTATTTTTATGAAAATGATTTAAGTTATTTCAGTGTTTTTTATCCAATTCAAGGCATATTTAGGGTATAAAATATAGAAATTGACATATAAAGGTCTTTTTGTTGAACATAGTCTAAATGAGCCTTTTTTAACAATTCATGGGCGGGCGGTCTAAGAAAAAATAATCTGCAAATTTTGTGGGTTTACGGTTCTTGATAATCACACAGAATTCTCTTTTTTTCTTGTTCACAAAATAATGGCGGCAGCAGCTAGCTGTAGCTGTAGAGTCTCAGACATTTCCTGCAGGATTATCATAGTATTTTATAGTTTTAAATATGTAACACATTCTGACGGCAGTGTAGACATTTGTAAAAGTGAAATGAAATGTTTCAAACTGGTTTTGTTTGACACATTAAGGAAAATTCAGTTATTTTGAACAACAGAAGTGTTTGTTCATGTACCAAAAAAAAGGACTACTGTAAAAAGGTGAAATTATCGGATTTTGGATTAACAAAAAAATATGTAATTAATATGAAAACCTGTTAAATTACAGGCAAAAAAAAAATTATGGTTTACAGAAATATCCGTACGATTAATGGAAAATGTCCTGGTAATTTTTTTTATAGTACCGAACTCTTATTCTATTACTCTATTTTTCTCAACTAAGATCTCTCTACAACAGGTAAGATATTATTTATCCATAACGTTTCCATACTCCACTTCTGAAGATTTAACAGAACTTTCTCGTTAAACTCACAGAAACAGAACTTCCTGTCGGTTTAAAGAGTGTGCTTCTGTGGTCCAAAGATAACACCCTAACCTCTCCTCTGGGACTAACAGAGGTGAGAGACAAGTCAAGAACAGGAAGCAGAGTGAGCGGTCACTCACTGAATAGTTAACATCTCACTGTTTCTCCTCTAACACATCCTGCACCACAGCTTTTAAACACATTTATCCCTATAGCCGATGTGGACAAATATGTTGTATAATCTATAAAAAATGATTAACATACAAACAGAAAGAAACTGTATTGATTTGAAAGAGTAGCCTCTGTTGTTCCACATGCAGAGCTGATGGAGCAAAAGAAAGAAAAATCACATCAATAGAATTTAACCCCCTTTTTTTGCCACAGCCATGCAAACTCAATCTGACACTTGTTAATGAAGGGTTCCTCTGAGTGGTCCAAACTGCTGCTGCAGAACTTAAGTGCAGATCAGAGAGAAGTCAGCACAAAGGAAGACTTTTTAACGCTGATGATGTTGTTGTTGTTGTCTGTCAGCTCACCATATCTGTGTGCTGCTCCTGATAGGAGCTGTGTTTGCAGCACGGAGGATCCTTGCGGTAAAGAATGGACAGCAGCACAACGACAATCACAAAGAACACCAGAGAAGAAACTGTTTGAGACAAAAAGGAAAGTCATAATTAATCACTTATTTATTTATTTTTTTATTCAGGTATGTTAAGTTGAAGTAATTTTTCTGGTTTAGTTTTAGTCTCATTCTCCATAAACAAATTTGGTTCACACACATGGAAACATTTTCAGGTGTTTTATCAGTTTTAAAGTAAAAGTTTGAATGATAAAATGAAAGATAACACACAAAAAGGACGCCATTGCTCCTTATTACATTGTTATAAAACAGGTTTGAGTCTGTTCAAACTCCTCAAAGTAAATGTTAAACAGAACAGGTTGACAATGATTTACTCACAGGACGCAGCGACCACAGTGAGCTGATCTGATGTCAGCAGTGAGGACGGACTGGTCGGACTTGCGATTGTGGACATGTCCTCCTCGTAAACTTCGTCCCTCGGCACGCGTCCCGGTCTGGACATCTTCACATCTCAGAGACCGGCTCTGTCGCTCCTGGTCACCATGTCTCTCCGGCTCGGGGACGGGGAGGAGAAGGACGGTCCACATGCGCTCTGGAGGTCCGGGAAACTCTCCTCTGTCCATGAAGCCAGCGCTGCGTATAAAGAGGCGCGTCATTACGCACTGACGCCCTTTTCTCCGAACTGCGTGACGTCGCTCCGGTCGCCTAATGGACTGTGGCAGGAACTCGGCTAATTTATTTATTTATTTATTTATTTATTTATTTATTTATTTATTTATTTATTTATTTATTTATTCTCTCTGTGCGCAGAAGAGATTGGTGTCATTGCAGCCACGTCTGGATATTTGTGTGATTTAGATCTTTTGAAGTCTGAGGGTTACCCAGCTGCTTCCTCTGCAGTTTAATTAATGCTACCCAGACTATAGGTTAACTCCCAACATGCCTAAACCAGAGTCTCGTTCCCCTGGAGACCATGGGGGTCCCATGAGAGGCTTTCTGCAGACAAAGAGCCAAAAAAAATGTTTTTCATGGATGCACTGCAACACGACTCATTTCTGTTCAATTCCCTTCAAACTAGTGTTATATCTGCGTTTGATCCTTCATTTATTCTATTTAGGATGTGTGACCACATTTTTTCAAGCAGAAAAATAATTTAATATGACTTGAACTTTTATTTTCTGTTGTTTATTTAGGTAAAATAGGAGAATGTTCAATATGAATACTTCAGTTCCAAATTTCTGTTATCTCACTCCTACCTGGCAGGGCCATCCACTATGAAAAAAAGAAAATTGAACAGAAATTAAATAATCTGTAGTTGTTTAAGTACATTATTTATAGTTATGCCATCCCTTTGAACTTTTGATCCAATAAAAACGGCTCTACTTTAAAAAAAATAAACATGATCTCGATGCAATTTCAATTGAGTTCATTTGTTTTTACATTTTTAAGATAATTGTGTCAACATACCTAAACGTTTGATCAAATTACATATAAGCAACTACAGAAAGCACATTATCAATTAAAGGAGATCATGAATTAGTGAATTTTGTGTCATTTTCTAGGCTTTTCAGGTTCCAAAGGGAAAAAGCAGAAGCAGAGCCCCACAGCGCCCCCGCGTGGACACTAAGTTGAGAACTCTCCGCGTACACGCTGCTTCTGCACACAGTTCAGTTCAGTCGGAGTCGGAAAGATGGTGGCCAGCGTACGAGTCCTAAAGCTGCTCCGACGATATAAACCAGCGATTTCCGCCGCTTTAATCATCTTACTGATTCAAGGACTCGTGGTATGGAGTCTGAGGAGTCTGGAAGAAGGCGAGGCGGAAGTAAGAGACGTTTCTCGTGATTATCTCAGACGTGGCAGTGATTTAGTTAGCTTTAATTGTACAGCTAACCGTTAGCTTAGCTCGCCGTGTGTTATGCTGATGATGCTAGCTGCTAGCAGCTGGAGAAGAGTGCCGCTACTGTCTGTCACTGTACAGTGTTGCATAATAATACTAAGAAGAAATATTACCCTCTTGAGTAGTTTATTGTCATTTAACTTGCTGGAGAAGCGTCAGTACACTTTTTTTTCTTTCATATAATTTGGAGAGGCATGATGGGGCAATGAGGAAAGTAACTGGCTTCACACATCTAAGTAAAAGGAACTAATTTATTACTTCGTGTTTGTTATTAAGCGTCAGAAGCCCTTGCTTGATAGTTATAATTTTAATTATTCTGAGCTGCCTTTTCTAAGAGTTCCAGGATATCAAGGATCAATGTTTTTGTTTTGTTGTTTTGTTTTGTATACTTCTCATCTATACCTGCCAGCTGCATAATTCACCTGAATACACGTCCTCAGGGATCATATCACAGGGTTAAGACTAAGGACATGCAAGTGAGTTGTCTTGTCACATACCGCTGAAATGATGCATTTATCAGAAGCCCAGTGTTGTCAGATCATTTATCCCAGTGTTTCCCTCACACGCACACACACCTGGAGTGTACCACCTTAAGGCACTGACTGTTATATTTTACCCCATAAATCAGGTAAGGTGAGCTGTTACCAGATGTCACATGTTGATGACTGTGAGCGTGCAGGGATGCAAGCTGTAACTCGAAGTGTTGGGTTTTTTTTCTATCACGATTTGACAAGTGTGGGCTAGGTGACATTTCAGTCCATCGGAATGGAAGAGGAGGTCTGATGGTCTGTGTCTTCATCTGGCAGCAGGTGGGACACGACCCGTGTGTCAGAAAGGTCAAAAGAAAGGATCAGTGTTAACATGGAGGGCAGACTCACTCCAGGAGAATATTTGTTGCGAATCACTTCGGTGAGCTCATCACTGAACTCAAAGGATAATTCTCAGGTGCCTGGCACATTTTGGTTCAGTCAGTGTAACATGAGGGCAGCTTAAAGGTGACATATCATAAAAAAAAAGCTGGTTCAGACTGAAGCACCTGGAACAAAACATTTGTTTCTATTTATAAGATATTTTAAAATAAGTATTGACTAAAGGAGACGTATCATGTTTTTAAATCCTTCTTTTTCACATTTAAAAAATATATATAATATATAAAGTGGAACTGCAATGCTTTGGTCTAAATTCCTCCTTATTGTAACTCCACAAGCCCCTCTTTCACCCATGTTCCAAGCAGCTTGTTTTGATCACTTTAAATCCAAACGAGGTGCTTCACACCCCGCCTCCGCCCCAAAATAATATAAAGATATTAATGCAGCACCAGAAAAACCTAAATTCAACTTTTCCGCCATCCTAGAGACCGTGCACAACAAAACACATTAAACTGCTAAATAATTGGATATGGCGCAAGATGTCCCCTTTAATAAGATACTTTCTAGTCTTCTCTTATTCTCTGTAAATCATAGCTTCAGACATTTAGCTTGGCTCTTTAGTGCATGTCAGCAGCCGTATATTTAACTGTGTTGGCAGACAGGTATGGGAATGTCAGCACAGGCTCTTTTGTGCGTTTTTGCAGATTCACATATGCAGAATTAAACTCTAGAATGCGTTTTAATCATCACTTCAGCCGAGCGGCTTCTTTCTGCCACACAGTCGTCCCCCCCTCCCTGTGTTTTCTTGCATCTGCTCTAATCAGTGTCTCTCTGTGCATGTGTGAAGGCAGGCACAGTCACGTGCGTCGTATTAAACCTCTTGTGCGGAACAGTTGAAAGGAGTCTTGGGAGGACAGAAGAAGATGACTCTTGTCATCCTGTTATCACCCCTCCTTGCTGCTGAGTCCTGCTCCAGCAGATGGTGACACTGATACGGCTTCCCTCCACTTTTAATTGAAAAGTAAAGAGGCTGCCGAGCTTGTCGTTTGAATCAATACATTTTTTTTTCTTTTTTTTTTGACGTGACGCTTTTAATTAAAAGCCCTGAACGCTAGTGATAAGGATAATTGAAACTTTGGCCAAAGCTGCATGCTTGGCTTGTGTACAAGAACCTTTCCTCTGCTGGGTAAAGACTTTATAGTTTTCCCATAAATCTAAGCTGATAAAACAGTGTACCACTTATGTTCAAAAGTGAAAACTTTAGAACAAAAATTCACTATAACAATTCCTGAAGGCTAAACCGTTGTGTTTTATGCTAATTTTATTACTAGGGTAGCTAGATGGTGCCCCTTTTTTACACAAATCTCAATTTTTGGCAAAAATCCTTATTTTCATTTTTATTACTCAGCCAGCATGGGTCACATTTGTGTAACGACTCCACAATGCTTCTTACTATAAAGGGTTTGATGAAGCCCTCGGCCAACAGAAGCTGACTGTCCTGTACTGGTTGGCAGCTGATGTTTTGGCAGGAGATCATCTGGCTCCTGGTCCCACCACACAGTCCCATGTCTTCTTCTGTTCCCACCATGTCTGGGCTGTCTGCATGCCAGCGAGCCCACGTTGTGCCACGATGCTTTAAGAAGGCAGGAATCTCTCAGCCCGCTCACTGTTCCTCCTTTTTTTTTTTTTTTTTTTTTTTACATTTGCATATTTTCGGGAATAGTTTGCCAGTAATCTTGTTTGCTAAAGCTGTGATCCTGTTTATCTAGAAATAGCTTCAAATCAGCCTTCCTTTGCTTGTTTTTTTTTTTTTCCACAACACACACCTTCTATTTATGGAAGTATGTATTTTCTGCTTTAGACCAAATCTCAAACCCTGACAGAAGAATTTATGTTTTAGATGATTTTTGTCGCAGGCAAATGTAAATTTTAAACAATATTTCACCATCAGTGCAAACATGTTTTCACTCTGTAGGAGTGCAGAAAATTGGAATTTAGTCTCTCCTGGTGCTGCACAGATATCTTTATATTCTTTTTGAGTCATATCTTTTAACCCATTCAGTTTTCTCTATTTTCTATCACATATTACGTCACAGTTTTGTGACTGGATTGTTTTTGAATAAGTGTGCTCATCCAGTTTTGTAGATTAGCTTAACAAAAAGGCAGAGGCACGGCTAAAAATAACCAAGATGAGAGAAAAAACCAAGTAAACACATCCTTCCCCTGGGGTTTTTCCTGCTGTTGTCATCATGAAGGTCTTTGTTCATTTTATGTGTTGTTGTATTTTTTGTCTTCTAGATTGTGACTCAACACCTTCCCTCCTTTAATGTTCATTTAAGATGTTTTTATGAAATAATTGATAAAACTATTTAGTTTTTTTTTCATGTTCTTCAGAGGAAAACAAGACGGTCTAAGCTTCCTGACCACAACAGCCAGGACTCAAAGAAAGACGGCTCGCTTTGGGAAAAAGCTAATTCTTTATCTGGGAGGAACAGAGGCCGATGGAGCTCCAGGTTCGAGAGGACGGGGGGAACGGCGGCCAGCGCTCAGAGGAAAGGGAGCAGCCGCCGAGGAGGAAACGCCAGAGCCCGACAGAAGACCCCGGATCGCGGGATGGCAGCGGCAGGACTGGATGTGGTCCCGCACGATCCGTCAAGCAGCCGAAACTTCAGCGAGAGCCGCGACGGAGCGGCTAAAGTCCCAGCCGCTCTCTTACCTGGGGAGCCAGGCAGCGTGGACGGCGCGCACCAAACTCCCAACACCGACTTCATGCCCAAGTGCAGTATTGTAGGCAAGGATGCTCTGTCGGCTCTGCACCGCGCTGCGACTCAGCAGTGCAGACAGGAAATAGCCAACATTGTGTGCCAGCATCAGGCGGGACAACTCATGCCGGACGTTCTTCCTCAGTTCTGTCCTCAACTTGGTGAGAAAGTTTTTAGTTTTAACATAAACGCAGCCAAAAATGCTATATTCTGTCAACTTAGTGTCTTTTGTTGTTCAGGCGTATCGCAGCCAGTTCAGACAGCAGGAGAAGAGGATTTCAGCCTGTCCAAGGTGGAGAATCCTGTCAGGGTGGTTTTTGTTCTGATGGTCCACGGCCGTGCTGTCCGGCAGCTGAAGCGTCTCATCAAAGCCTTATACCACAAAGACCATTATTACTACATCCACGTAGACAAGGTACTACATCAGTGTCTGCTCCCAGACCACATCTGGTTTTAAAGCCTAACTTTGAGCTGAATACACAAAACTTTAAAGTAGTTTGTTCTTTATGCATACCTTCTGTTAGTGTGTGCTAAAAGGAGATTAACCTGGATGTGGTTCAGTCTGGTTATACTTAAGGGCTGGATTTAGTAGCGTAAAGGTAGCTATTGTGTTTAAAAGGTAATTGTGAGTCTGAGCAGGGGTCAGTTTAGCTTTCTGTAAGTAAGGATCCTGCTGAGCTGCTCTGTTCTGCAGCCAGAGGGACAGAGGAGCAGCTTACCGGAGGGAAAGATGACGATAAGTCAGCTGGACGGTCACAGATTTAGACACTTTGCTGGTCTTTCCTCATCCATCTCTGAGGGAAACCCTGTTTGAGAGATGAGGCAGGTTTAAATCTGTCTCCTGGCTGCTCTTCACTTTATCATCCGTTCCTCTTATTTCTGAAAGCAGCCGTGTTAACCACGTTCACTTGTAAATCTTTATGTTCTCGTACTAAAAGTCCAGTTTTTCCTGAGCTCCATTAGTTATCCTGTTTCATTACAAGCGGATTGTCTCTCACCTAAAAAGGTTAGACTTAATGTTCCTGAACAATTTATTTTCAACTGCCTGTTTCATTTAAACTGCTCATTTATCGCCGTGGAACCTGTTTTTTTGGAAACATGCAGCTTTGCAATTAGTCTAATTATATTGTAAACGGGAAACTAAAAAGAACGACACTTGTTTACTCATTTATTGTATCAGAACTGAAAAATTGTGACTATAAATATTTTTATGTCCATTTTAGAGTTTAATCTCTGCTTTAGAAATTGCTTTTTAGGTTTCTGTAAAGCAGAAGCTCTTAAAATTGTTAAACGAAGCTAAATTTTCTCCCTTTTTATTATGACCATGACTCACTAAAAAGCACCGTGAGGTTGTTGTGCTTCTCAGATCAAATTCTCTTTCAACACCAGCCAACTTTCATCTGTTTTGGCAACATGGCTGCTTCCAAACCACAGAAACCATTTCAACACTAAAATTAATTTAAGGATTTAGAATTTTTTTTATCTCTTTCAATGACTTTTGTATATTAAATCTTCCAGCGGTCCGGCTACATGCATCGAGAGGTGCTGCAGATCGCCGAGCAGTATCCGAACGTACGAGCCACGCCCTGGCGGATGGTCACCATCTGGGGAGGAGCCAGCCTCCTGAAGGCCTACCTGCACAGCATGCAGGACCTGCTGGCCATGCAGGACTGGAAGTGGGACTTCTTCATCAATCTCAGCGCCACAGACTTCCCGACAAGGTGAGTCAGACGTGTACACAGACCAGCGAAGTTTGTAACTGTCAAACATAAAAAAAGTGTTGGTGGGTTGTACTTCAGGTGCTGTTCTTCAAAATGTTCACTTCACAGCCGGTCACCTGACTTTGGGTTGTAATTTTTACGCCAAAGCTTAAGTAACCAAATCAGGCGAAGTTTCTCATCTTTCAGGAAGGTGAAAAACGAAACGCTAGTTGTAGACTGGAGTCGGTTTTCATAATTAATACGTTTGGCACAGATCAATACCAAAAAGTTAAAATTATATTGAAAACAAGCACATTAGGAATTTTGTTTTATTTATGTTTACTTCAAGAAAATTCATTTGACTTTTAAGCATAACTATAAAGTTGAAATTTGACCACTTTGACTGATATTACACTAGGGCTGCTACGATTAGTCGATTAATCGACGACTAATCGATTATTAAAATAATCGACGACTAATTTAATAATCG
>JAUBOC010000019.1:14056774-14068594 GCA_032275365.1 Anablepsoides cearensis | reverse complement strand
TTGCGAGGGAACGCAATACTATTGCGTGGGAATGCAAAAGAAAAAAAATCCCCCCATGTCCCCTCGCGGGCTCCGTACTCTTCCTCCTCTGCTTTTTAGTTTGATGTTTAAAATTCTTGTTTTTTAGCTTGTAAACAGCTGATCCCTTTTTTCCCCCCTTTAAAAAAATACCAGAACACTCTGGCTCCAGAGACATCTGTGTTAATGATCAAATCAGCAGGAATCACTCAGGCTGCAGGTTTGACCAAAAAAAAAAAAAAAAGAAAAAGAAAAAAAAAGCTACAGGAGAAACTTAGCTGTTCAGGAAAAAAAAAAACCCAAACCCCAACAAATAACTCACATTGCTCCACAACAAACAGGAAATAGCAAAATAAAGTGGATCCCGTTGTGGGATTTTCCTCCTCCTTTCATCTCTGTCTGTTAGACATTATGGGTCTCGCTCTTCCACAGCCACTTGTTGGTGTCTGCGCTCATCCTCTCTTGCCACGCTCTCTGTGCCTGCGTGTGCGTGCTTAGGTTCCCTCAAAGCACTTGAGCAGACACTCCAGTCCGAGACATCTGCGCCCCTCGCTGCGCCCGTTCTGGATGTTTACCCCCGAGGCTGTTTCTGTCTGAGTCTGACGCTCGTCCTCGGTGGATAATGAAGAAGAAGGAGCGCGTTTCTGTCCGGGAGAACCTGCTGAGCTTCTCTTTTATTTGATACAACAAAACACGCTTGTCCACTGAGCTTAGATAGGAGGTTTGAAATATTCTACATTTGTGAGCAATAAATATGCTCTTCACCCAGTTGTTTAAAACTCATAACAGAAACCACCTAGCTTTTAAAGCAGCATCTTTTATTCCCTAATAACAAAGCAGTGACAGCTATGGCTTTCCCAGCTACATTTGGAATCATGTTCCTGGTATTTAGGAGACGTTTTTTTTTTTTCCCTTCTCCCTTCCTCTCATGAAAATAACCACGTTTCACGCGCAGCACTTGAGCTCTGCTGGGTTGTGGTGTTTGTCCTGAGGATATACAGCGATTGTTCCCGTGTTTAGGCCTGATCCAATCCTGAAGGCCTCAAGGAGCTGCGCCGATCACGTCAAAACAGAAAGGAAGTGGAGTCCAGACAATAACACACACACTGTGCCAAAGACAATTTCATTTAGCAGCTTCCCATATGTTAACGTGCCACAAATGATATATACTGAGCGGCGACCCCAGTTGTGAGTTTTGCTTTGATATGGAGGCACAATGTGTAATTTAGAGACATCAGAGGGACAATCAGACTCTAGAGACGCTGTTTTCACTCGGGGTTGTGTTTAGAGGCACCTTGGAGGGTGTTTTGAGTCGGCTTGACTGCTTCTGGAATTTTCTTCCTGCATCCTGTCCGGCATTCCTGTGTCCGAGCCCTGTCGCCAAGCCAGTCAAACACACACAAACACACACACACACACACACCCCTAAAACCCAGACGCACACACACGTATCTTTGGTTTGCCCGGCCTCACCCTCGAGGCAACACAAAACGATGAGTGTGGAACATCTCTCCAAATCCTCAAGGAGCCCGAGCTTGTGGTTTCCATGGTGATTGTGTTTGTGTGAGCGTTTTATTTTTTATTTTTTTTGCGATGCGTGCGAAGCGAGTGTGAGGATGGAGGTAGGCGGAAGCGAGAAAGTGCAAGGGAGGTGTGAAAAATGGATGAGCAGCGATTTAAGGTCAAAATATTCAGAGCGCTTCTCTTGTTAAAAGAGCCGTCGTCACCGCCGAGGAAAACAGACAAAAACACATCAGCTGTTCCAAAGGTCGCCGTTCTGTTTGCCGTGCCGCCGTGTGTGTGCTGAGGAGGAACCCAGTTTTGACCCTTGAAATGTTGGAAATAAGAGCAAAATGTCGAAGATTTTCAAAAATTTCAAACTACATCAACACTGTTAGTTTGAATTTATTTCTGGCCTCATCTTTCAAATCGGTTAAGACTGGGCTTCAAAACGCAGGAGCAGAAAGATAACATGACTGTAATAAAAAAGACACAATTTTACATACAAACCTAATTTGGCTGATTCAATTAATAATACCACTTTACATCGAAACATTTATGAACATCTGAAGTTAAAGTGTCTGTGACATCAAAATTTTGTAATAAATATGAATGTGTTTTTGGAAAGATAACATTGATAACATTTTGCAAAAAAGATTTCACGCCACTGAGATGAACAGTTGTTGAGATATTTGCAGGAACAGGAAGTGATGTCAAAGGGGAATGTCTGAATGTGAACAGAGCTTTCCTACAATGACTAACAACTGACTGTGGAGAAGTATCTGTTGTTTCTTTAGATTAGTTTAATCACTATCAGAGAGAGATGAGAAAGAGTCACAGAGTTCAAATAATATTGTTTCAATAAACAAAAACCAGGAAGTTTTCTTTCTCAAAGAGTTCCCCTTTGATGTCACTTCCTGTTTCGCTTTGGCTGAGCCAAGTTCAAAAGGAAATGTGCCAGTTATGTGACATAAAAGGTAAAATCATGTGTATTATTCCAAGTTTCTTAAATATAAATATATTTTCTTTGGCTTTTTGTATTTCATGGATATGCATGTCACAGGCACTTTAAGTAAAAAATGTAAATAGGTGATTTTTTGTGGTGAAATGATGGACATGTTTTTCAAAGAGAGGGATTATTAGGTAGAGAAGGGACCACCCAGCTGGCTCAGTGCAGGTTTTATGAGCCAGCGTCCACACAGGTACAGACTGGATTAGCGCGCGTCCTGCAGGGAACCTGTAAACGTCCATCGAGAGTTTTAACCCTGAAAAACTGCAGAGGGTCAATTTTGACCAGACTAATGAGCTAATGGCGAGTACGAGCACTGTCCTGTCATTATTAATGAATACAGATTGCAGCAGCAGTTTGCTGTGGCGCTTTTATTGCAGCCTGGGACATGTCATGCAGGAATGAAAGAATGTTTTTTATGGGGCAAGGCACACAAAAATGAAACTGACAGGTTGGAAAAATGTGAAAAGTTTTGAGATTATAGTTGTTTTGAGGCAACATTGGTCTTCTTGGTCTCAGCTTCAACCAGGCTAGTAGTTAGCTAATCAATTCGGTCAAAATAAAACTTTAATTCTTCAAATTAAGGTTGTTCTAAGAGCTGTTTGCAACAGGTAAGATGTTATTAGTTCCTTACATTTTCACAAAACCCCACTTCAAATAAACCAAACCATTCCTTTAATGTAGCATCTGTTAAATAAGATAAATAACTCAGTAGTTTTTAGCCAAATCCTTAATTATTAGGTAAAAAACTGGGAGTATGTTTTCTACAATCTTCAGTCACAAACCTTTGACAAGAAAAATGACACAAGAGCGTAAAACTCTTCCTTTTCGATCTGGATTTAACCAAACGTCTTGCGTGTTTTTCACTAACACAAAGTGTAGCTGATGGAGTGTGAGAAGTTTTGTTTTTGGGGAAACTTCCTTCCTTACCAGCGGCTGCTTGGTGAAGCCTGTGTTTAAACACTAATTACAGAAGAGGAAGAGCGCTCGAGTCACATGAAATTGACTGTGCCGGGATGAGATCTTGTATGCATGAAAGCGTTTCTAAGTTTGTGTGTGTGTGTGTGTGAGCGTAAACAACTATGTATCACCACTGAGGATACCACACACTCACACTCACACTCACACACACAGTCGAAGCTTTGAGCAAGACATGAGGTAGACTTCGTGTCGAAGTGTTCTGCGTTTGTCACTTCTTTCCTCTAATCTGCTCGTTCTTATAAAAGCTGCTTATTAGAGAGCTTGGAGCTGATAGTCATGCTGGACTTCTTATACTTACTTTGAACAAGAAAGCTGAGCAGAAAGACATGTTTTCACTCAAATCAAGCAGTTGTGAGGGAAAGTTCAGTTTATTTGTATATTTAGCATCCTTGCATTCTCATTGGTTAGTGAGAATTAAAAGGTACAGTACAAACATTTATGAAAAGGTTGCTTTTTCACGAGGAATGCACAGATTTGAAAATTTCAGCTGATATTGATATCCAATATAATTATTGCTGTTAAACGATTTTCTGGCAGATAACCGATACTTATGGATATTACACAAACACAGAAATTCTTTATATACATATAGTACGTACAAACACAGTTGTGTCTTTTCTCAATACCGTAAAAAAACAACCAGACCTCTGACATGACTCTCTACTTCAGCTATTTCAGGCTGTGCAGCATCACTAACACAGATCAAACAGATACCACTCGACCAAACATTTAACCTCCCAAAACAGAAACACAAAGCTAAAAAGTGGGAAATCAATATCGGACATTAATATTGGCCCAGTTTTACTTATCAGACCAATACAGATATTCTAAAAAAATGATCAATATCACAATTTACAGTAACCTCGCATTCCCGTCTTCCTTTTTCAGGGTATTTCATCAAGCAAGTTGTAACAGTTTGGGCTGCACAATGGATCAATGATTAGCACTGATGCCTCACAGCGAGAAGGTCCTGGGTACAATCCCCGTTCTGGACCTGTTCAGGTTCTTTCTTTGTTAAGTTTGCATGCTGTCCTCGTGCTTGCATGGGTTTCCATGCAGACAAAAACATGCGTGTTAGATTGCCTTCAGGCCCAGGCCTCCCTTGCAAAAGAGAACTTTGATTGCAATGGGATTTACCTGGTTAAAAAAAGGTAAATAAAAAATTGTTTAAGGATTAGCTGGTGAATAAGAGCCTCTTTTATTAGAACAGACGTAATCTTTGCTATGATTATTTGCATTAGAGGCCCAAATGACCACACCTACAGTAACTATGTGGTCCAGGACGGTTCAGGGGAGAGCTCAGGCCTCAGGACGTTAGTGCTGGTTTCCTGTCATTGTTGTCGGTGGAGGATTCTCCCACCTCCTTCATCTTGGTTCTTTCCTAACCCGACTTACAAGGACTTGACTTGCAGCTCAGGCACCCCTGATGGGAGGACATTAGTCTCACTGTCTCTTTGCAATGAAAACAACATATATAGTCTGATTGGTGACAAAAGACATTTAGTACTTTGTTCCAACATCGGACTCTCAGTTGTGGCTCAAAGCAAACAGTTTGTCCGGTGGATGGTTGGCTGCGTTTTGGGAGTCTGGTTACTGTCGAAGCTTTTGTGACAAAGCCAGGTATTATTCACGGTAATGAGGTGCTGTCTGACAGGATCAGATGTACTCCATGATTCATTCTGACCAGCTGCACACCATCACGACGTACGTTGCATTAATGTTTGCTTTGTGTGGGTGTTTTTTCACATCCATACACGTCCATGTATTGCTGTGGTCGTGTATTAGTGTGTAAGAAGACAAAGTTATTAAAACTGTTTGGCGAGGTTTATTACTGTAACTTTATGGAAAATATGTAAGCACAGAATAAAGCATGTTTAAAGAAATGCAATAAAGCTATTCGGTTATGTTGGAGCCTTGTGGAATTATTTTAGGATGTTTTCCTATTACACAGCAAACAGCAGAGTAACGTCAGGAAATGAGCAGAGGAAGAAACGGGGGTAGGGCAACAAAGGTCCTCGCCTGGCCTTCAGTTGTTTACACAGTTTAAAGTCGATCTCTTTAACCCTCAGGACGCCACAACGAATCAGTATTAGCTTTTCTTTTTTAGCAGCATGTTCACATTTTGTCTAAATGTCAAACGTTAACGAATAAATCCAGCAGGAAACAGTGGTCTGGTGTTATCGATCAGGGCTGTAATAATTACCGTCCCAAACAACGGAGCTGCTGTCCCTGCAGCCGAGGTCTCCGACCGAGGCCCAGGTCAGAGTCGCAACCCGAACTCTCGCTGCGTGGGTGGGTCGGGGTCGGTGGCGACTGGGTCCCACGGGATTCTGAACAGAGACTCTACAATGGCACATTCCACGCTCCCGCTTCACCAGGCTCACCACCCCAGTCGGACAATGAGCTGTAGTGCCACCACGCCCTGCTTGGGAGTGGAGGGGGAAATAACTCCAGGATAACCCGAAAATAGACCCCCCCCCCACCCCACACACAAACACACACACACACACAAACACACACACAAACACACCCCACCACCATCAGCTCATATCCCTTCCAAAGATTATTTCCCTGTACAACAAAACTACAAGTTTTACTCTAAATTTGATTCAAATAATTGAGATTATAACAAAGCAGTTTGATTTTAGAGTCTACTGCTGATCAGTGTATGTTTGATTTCATGTCTATGACTTTTATTTTTGGAATTAACACCTTAAAGTTGTAGGCCCCAGTCAGCTGGTTAAATAAAAGTTTGCAATAAAATCTGTGCAGTCTTATAAATTTGATTGAAGTCTTTTGTTCTCAAAACAGGACTTCTTCCTTAATCAGGGTTTGTCTTAGTTTTAAACACCATCTGTAAAGTAAAGATTAAATCTGACAGCATTTCTCATTAAAAGTGAGTAACAGAGTATTGACATGTTAACTGAGGTTTTTAAGATGTTACAGTAAAGGTGACGTGCCATGCTTCCTTATAGATAATAATTTCTGTTTGTTCTGCTTTCTGGGACCCCAAACTACAGCAATCAGAGGCACAACTTCTATTTTTGGACGTTAACGTTACATTTACTGTTATAGGATTAGAAGGCTCGTTCAGGTTTGCAGGGACAGGGGGTCAAAGACAGGAAGACTGGCTGAGGAGATAAAACTTGTTGACTTTTTGGTTTACGGTGGGAAGGAGCAGAAACCAGCAGGCAGCTCCGGGCTGATCCTGGTGCATTATCAATGTTAAATCAGTTGATTTCAGTTCATGTTATTTTTGTAGCACCGGTTCAAAATGAAAGTCCTCTCATGGCAAATCATAAATCCAATTCAAATTTAGTTACACTCTATTCAACTCGTATGGATTTCACACAGTACATTATGAAATACCAAATTGTAGTTGTCTAAGAAATACGATTGTCACTAAAAAGAAAGCTGAGTAGATTATCTGGATGAATAAATTATCTTCTTTGTTAAAAACAACTCAGCCTTATTTTTTTTATTTTGTTTTATTTTTTACCTGGATTATTAAGATTCACGAGGGCGTTCACATTGACACACAGCCTCAAGAAGGGCGGCCATTTGCCTCAAGCAGTTGGGGTTAAGAGGACAGACCAGAGACACAATAAATGGAAGGATTGGTCATTTGGCATTTCCTTACAGGCTCTGAGTATTTTTTATGAACAATCCATATAACTGCGTATTTATGTATATAATTTGTACATTTTAATACAAAGTAGAAATAATGAGGCAAATATGTACATAAGAACACTGAATAATTGAATTAAAAACACAGATTTCAGATTAAAGTAACCACCAGCTGCTCAGAAACAAATACACTTCACTTCTAGTTTGGTTGGGAACAGGTTAGTTACTATGAAAACATAGTGCCTACTCTTTTGTGCAAACAAATCAAGGATTAATAATAAAGGATAGCAGAAAAATCCCAGCTAAATACCTAATCCTACTTTTGGCCAACAGGCCTCAGGTGTTGTTTCTATAGGTAGAAAAACCTAAGGGTATTGACAGCAATAATTGGATGTAGAAACATGAGGAAATGTGCTTAGATTGTCCTTTAGCATAGCTCAGAAATCCTACATTTACCCTAACCATAGGATTTACCAAAAATGAAGGTCTCAAGTCTTCGTTTTAAAAGTACACTGCAAAAGATGTCAGTCTAACCAAGTTTTAAAACCTTATATCCAGCCAAAAAGTCTTTTTGATCTTGTTTTGAGACTGATTTTACTAAACAAGAACTGATTTTGTCAGAATAATAATGTTGTTTTTAGATTATTTGTCTTGTTAGCCTGAAAATTTGACTCAAATTAAGTAAAAAATTCTGCCAATGAAGTAAAAATTTTTTACTTGGTACGATTCTTGAAATACTTGATTTGACTCAATTTTTTCTTATTTCAAGAATCTCACCAAGTCAAATTTTCTTACTCCATTAGCCAAATGTTTGACTTAATTTGAGTCAAATTTTTAGGCTAACAAGACAAATATTATTATTATTCTGACACAATCAGTTCTTGTTTAGTAAATCAGTCTCAAAACAAGATCAAATAGACTTTTTGGCTGAATATAAGGTTTTAAAACTTGGTTAGAAAGACATTTTTTGCAGTGTGGTGTCAGCCTCATGATTAAAAATCTGAAGTTAATTCCATTAGAGAGGAGCCTGACAACAGAAAGCAAAGCTCTTCCTATACCTTTAAAAATAGGAACCACAAGTAAACCTGCAGTCTGAAGGTGAAGAAGGTCTTTAATAAAGAGGGAGTCTAAAAATGAAGACTGAGCAGAAGTTAAACAAATATTCTAAAGTGATTGATGTCCCCAATAATCAGGACCAGTTTGGTCTTATCAGTGTCGGTATCCCTGCTGGGATGACTGATTACTTTTCTGTTTCCAGGCCTTGCCCCATAAAAAGGCACCTGTAATGGGAACCCTCAGCAGAACCTTTTAAAAAGCCATTTTGTCTCATGCCCAAATAAAAGTCAGGGGGGTGGGGGACAGTAGGGTGCTTTGTTCCCCCTCTTTGGCTTGTCCTGCAGCTGGTTCAGTGATCCAACTTGAAATCCAACACCCCCATCCTGGCTGAGAAAGTGGTTCTCAAGAACACAGGAAAACTTGTGCTATAGTTAGGAAAAAGGGGGTTAAATCAAACTTTTATTAACTCCAACCTTGAGAATGTTAAACTTTAGCGAAGAAAACCCACACATGACAACCACAAGAACCACAAGTCACTGAGTAACCCAAGGTGCCCAGCAGCATGTCACCTGGCTGGTGGTTGTTTATGGTGATCAGAGTATCAGGAGGAAAATACTAAATAACTGCTTTAGATGACCAACCTGCTGCAGTCAAAGCTCAGCTGTTAGGTCACTACATGTCTGCTGTTTGGATCACAGAGGAGCTGCTAAAACACACATCAGAGTGGTGTCTGATGGCAAGATATCTCATGAATCACTGGACAGATTATCAGTTCTACAGATAATAGTCGCGGAGAGTTATCTCCAATGCATTACAGCATGGGTGTCAAACTCAGTTATACAAGGGGGCCAAAATTCAAACCTTAATACAAACCCAGGGCCAATTTCTGTCAATATTTATTTTGAAAAATATCTAGAAATACAAATGGCCTTTTTTAAAAATTGGTTTTATGTATTGTTTAGAAAAATATATAACCTAATTGATAAAGAAAAAATATTTAATTAAAAAAGACCCATCAACTGCATTCATTTATTATGATTTACTCTTAATCAACAACTTTTAAATTTATTATTTCTTAGAGATACATTTAATCAAAATCCAACAAATCAGGTAAAAATAGAAAACCCTCACTAACAATCTATTTGACGTTAAAATAAGACAATACAGAAAAATATAACTAAAGTTGATTCTCTGTTCCTCTTTCCACATTAATAACAAAGACTACTGAAAAATTCAAGCTTAATTTTCTTGGCTTTAAAAACATAAATACATTAACAAAAAGGCCGGATAAAATATTAACAAGGGACAGATTTGGCCCGTGGGCCTTGACTTTGACACGTGTATTATAGTAACAGTAACTGACATCTTGGATGTGGTATTTTTTCAGCCTGTAGTCACACATCAAACTGCTGGCCAAGTGAGAAAAATATCAATTATAAAGCTGGCTGAGTACAACACACACGCACACAAGTTTGTTTTTATATCCTCGTGGGGACCTTGCATTGATCTTAAACCTAATCCCCCACCTACAATCAGCAGCTTTGGTCCCTACTCGGAGCATTAGGTCCCCACGAGGTTGTGTTTTTCTGGAAAATGGTCCTCACAATGTAGCAAAAACTAATCCACTCACACACACAGATTGCTTCTTTCATGCCAGAGACTAAATTTTTTGCGGCTCTGTTCCATTGAACATTATCAGCAGGACCGGCTGGTGGTAAAAAGACTGTTGACTCAGTCAGAGTTTGGTAATTATGATGGAGAATCATTTTAAAGGCCATGAATTTTCCAATTAGTCAATCTGGTTTAGGACAAAACGAAGAAAACAAACTGCTTGTTTAAATATAATGAACTTTAGTTTCTAACATTTGACCCACTGATTTGATTTAGACTGTTTGTTTTATTTCTCAACAAGTTAAATATTTAACCAAGATGACTCAAATTTCAACCTGATGTGAACACTCTCCTATAAAAACGTTACAAACGGTGAGTATATATATTATCGTGTTTTTTAGATTTTTGTCACATCTTTCAGAGGTGATGTTTTTGAGCATAAATTTCATCTAATAAAATGTTTTTTTTTTACTATTTGTAAAAAAAACTTAACATTCATAATATTTTATCATGAGTCCACCCATATGATTTCCGTTGCTGCTTTTCATGTCTTGCCTGTAAGTTAAACTTATCTAATCTCCCACATCTTCCTGTGGAAACCCAGAAATGGACCTTAAACAAAATCACATCTTAAAAACAAAAATATTTAAACTATTCTCACACATTGCATGAAATTGTGTAGCAGACATGAAAGTAAGACTGGCAAAAATGAACTTTTGTGACAGTGGAAACAATTATTGTGCAATCCAGGCTCTGTGCAAACAGTTTCACTTTACTTGTCTGTTCTGTTAATAACAACTTTGGTTTGTTTACTATTAATTAGGCTGTAACTTCATCAGGTTAGTAGTGCTTGAAAATTTATTAAAGTTTGAGATCCAGTCAGAGCCGATGGTTTTCTGACTAATCCAGGTCAGACACGACTCCTGATCATCTGTTTCTGACAGTTTATCCTCATGCAGACTCTCTGCATGAACGTGTGCCTCTGAGGCGGATTTCTCCTTCATGTTAGGAAGTTGAACTAACAGAGGGAAGCAGACTGAGGGAAGATGTGTCGACAGTTCCTGCACTACACTTCCTCTCCCCTCAGTGGGAACGTTTGTGTCACAGAAAGTGTGTTCATTTCAAAACTTTTGCTTTTTTTTAACTCTTGGACGTGTCTGTTTGCACAATACCTCACGAACCAGCGGATGGATTTCAGTGAAATTAGCAATAAAGTAGTTATTAGATTAACATCTACAACTAAATAACTTTTGGAGCTAACCCAGTTCAACATAGCTGCCATGATTAATCAGTTACCAACATAAAAATGACAAAAAATTCACCAATATTTAGCTAAAATTAACCTTAGTCATCCCCAACACATAAACACTAGATTGTGCAGTTTTTTAGGTTTTTTAGGTTTGACAAAAGCAGCTATAACTCCACTTTGTCAACACAAAGCGATTGTAGCTGAAACTTCTGGCATGAAAAGAGGCGGATGATATGCATTCCTTTAAGACACGTGTCAAACTGAAGGCCTGTGGGCCAAATGTGGCCTTCCACTGCATTTAATGTGGCCTGCAAGAGCTCAAAGATGTATTACTGCTTTAAAATAAGCGTACACTGCTGTAAAGCCAGCATTGACCGTAAACTACATCTCCCATAATGCATATTAATAATTTTACCTGTAAACTGACGGCAGCCCAGCACTGATTGGAGGTTCACAGGGTTCAAAAGTAGCCAGCAGCCATGGTATTATCCGCCCTGTAAAATCTCAATTTAGCCTCATTTTCACTGCTTACACTTGCTGTGACCCTGTTGTACTGGGAAGTGGGAATTTTCCACTTACAAGTCATAAATTTAAACTGGAACACGCCTCTGGAGGGAATTCCTCATCAGAAAGCGGGAGCAACTCCCGACTACCCAAGTTCAGATTTCAAGATGGCAGCTTCTACTCGCCATTACACTGCAAAAACTGTCTTTCTAACCAAGTTTTAAAATCTTATATTCAGCCAAAAAGTCTTTTTGATCTTGTTTTG
>JAUBOC010000019.1:14011623-14021683 GCA_032275365.1 Anablepsoides cearensis | reverse complement strand
GAAAAAAGTTTGTGGTGCTTGTTAGCGGAGCAGTGTTTCACTGTTAGCCTGTTAGTCCACGACCTGGATCAGTCAGCCAGGGTTCTTCTTAGCGAGTTATCTCCCTCCACCTCACTCTGTCCTCTCGAACTTCAAACATATATCTCCTCTGTCTTTTTACTGACAGCTTCATCTTTAATACACCCACTGTCTCTCCTCTCCCCACCTTTGTGACACAAATCACTCCTGAAACTTTTTTTTTTCCTGGACAGTCAACCTGAAGTACTTGAAATCCTGCACCTTTGTGACATCTGCACGTGTCTCCCTCTTGTTCACACACCTGTTCTCTGTGTATCAATGCAGGTCAAATCTATGATCTGAGTTTTATAATTTGTTTCTGCGCAGATGTTCATCATTGATAAAGTTGATGGCGACAGCGTTGCCCTCGGTCAGTTTGACATTTCAGGCTCAAAGTACACCCCTGAAGGAGAAGTGTGAGTAACAAATCCAAACTGAAATATGAAAGGATTTTTATCACCACTACTCTGATCCATTTTGAATACTTTAGTGTTTAAGGTAAGAATTATTATTCTTTTAAATCAGCACAAGGAATGGTGCACATGTAAAGTGTGGGCAGTTTGACGGATTGGTTGAGCTGGCGACCATCTGCGCTCTGTGTAATGACTCATCTCTGGACTACAACGAGGTCAGCACAGCGTTTACAACTCTTTATACCGATGACACTTTTGTTTACGCGCTGTTGTAGCAGCTTAAAAATGCATTTGACTGACAATTTATCTTTCTCCACGGCTGCAGTCTAAGGGTATTTATGAGAAAGTGGGGGAGGCCACGGAGACGGCCCTCTGCTGTTTGGTGGAGAAGATGAACGTGTTCAACACGGAAGTGCGTGGTCTGTCCAAGGTGGAACGAGCCAACGCTTGCTGCTCTGTAAGCTCGCTAAAAAAAAACTTATGCAGAATAAATACTTTTTACTTTAAATTAGCCCATTTATAAACTGGATAAACCTGTGTTTTTATAGAAAAAAAATCATAATCTGTGAAATGATCTGCTTATATGTGTGACTATAAACATCATCTCTGCAGCGTTTTTCAGTACAAAAGATTATTTCAGTGTCATTGAGCACATTTTTTAGGGTTTTACTCCTCATTGCTGTGGCCAACTTGGCATTCAATAGGCGTTCCCTTTGTTTTTTATCAACTTCAAACTTAGTAAATGCACGCTTATTATGCCCTGATTACACCGTCTCCTGGGTAAAGAAGTGATTATATTTTGTTTGGAGGCACACCCAACTCTTTTATTTAGTTTACATGTTACCAAGGTTGAAAACATATGTTATAGCGGAGAGGACCTTCATCTTCATTTTCTTCTGACTGTCAGGTCATCAAGCAGTTAATGAGGAAGGAGTTTACCCTGGAGTTTTCCAGAGACAGAAAGTCCATGTCAGTCTACTGCTCGCCCGCCAAGTCGGCCAAAGCTCCTGTCGGAAACAAGATGTTTGTCAAAGTGAGGACGAAGACATGAAGAAAATGATACAAAACAAATATTTTAAAAGTTGATTTTATTGGTGGGTAACTCAAGCTTGTCTTTACGACGTCATCAGGGCGCTCCTGAAGGCGTGATTGACCGTTGTGGTTACGTTCGTGTTGGCACCAGTCGTGTACCGCTGACCGGTCCAGTCAAAGACCAAATCATGTCAGTCATCAAGGAATGGGGCACGGGGCGAGATACCCTGCGCTGTTTGGCTCTTGCTACACGCGACGCACCTCCGAGGAAGGAGGAGATGAACCTGGAGGACTCTACCCACTTTGCAGAATATGAGGTAGGTGAACTTAAGCAAACATTTGAAACTACCTGAAGGTTCATCCATCATAAGAGTATCTTCTTCTTTCCTTTTTTCAGACTGACTTGACCTTTGTTGGTTGTGTTGGTATGCTGGACCCCCCTCGCAAAGAGGTCATGGGCTCCATTGAGCTGTGCAAAGCTGCTGGCATTCGTGTTATTATGATCACCGGTCGGTCTACGAGTCTACTCATCACACCACTCACGCTAAACAACCAAAAAATATTAAATCTTTCTTTTCTGGGCTCTCTCTTCCAGGGGACAACAAAGGTACTGCTGTGGCCATCTGCCGACGCATTGGCATCTTCTCCGAGGAAGAGGATGTTACCAGCAAGGCTTTCACAGGACGCGAGTTTGACGACCTTTCTCCGTACGACCAGAAGATTGCGGTACGAAAGGCTTGCTGCTTTGCCAGAGTCGAGCCATCCCACAAGTCAAAGATCGTTGAGTTTCTGCAGGGCTTTGATGAGATTACGGCTATGGTGAGAGGAAGAGAAAAACAAATGTGATAAACTAGGAGCTTAAAACATAAAACTAACCTTTACGGTTCTGCTGCCCCTCTACGCTTTGTCAAGACTGGCGACGGCGTGAATGATGCCCCGGCCTTGAAGAAGGCGGAGATCGGAATCGCCATGGGCTCTGGCACTGCCGTTGCCAAGTCTGCCTCTGAGATGGTCCTGGCTGACGACAACTTCTCCTCCATCGTGTCGGCTGTTGAGGAGGGCAGAGCCATCTACAACAACATGAAGCAGTTCATTCGCTACCTCATTTCCTCCAACGTTGGCGAGGTTGTCTGGTGAGCACGTTACACCCGGCTTTACATGAAACACAAGAAAACGTACCTCCTCGTCCTGAGAAAAGAACTCAAGTCATTTATTTCTTGCTCCTTCAGTATCTTTCTGACAGCTGCCTTGGGTCTGCCAGAGGCTCTGATCCCGGTTCAGCTCCTTTGGGTCAACCTTGTGACTGACGGTCTGCCTGCCACCGCTCTCGGCTTCAACCCACCCGACCTGGACATCATGGGCAAAGCCCCCCGCTCTCCGAAGGAACCCCTCATCTCTGGCTGGCTCTTCTTCAGATATATGGCTATTGGAGGTAGGTTCTTTTTGTTTTGGCTTCATCCATTGAAGCGCTTATTGTGATTCCTCATTCTGATGAAGCCTACTCTTCTTCCAGGTTACGTTGGTGCTGCAACAGTGGCAGCAGCAGCTTGGTGGTTTTTATATTGTGACGAAGGCCCAGCAGTCACCTTCTACCAGCTGGTTAGTATTTAAACTGGAGAATTTGCATTAACTGCAATAATGCAGTTTGAAGGATTTTTGCTGAAATCTGCTGAAGAAGCAGCAAAATTTAGCTCAGTATCTTTAAAATTGATTCAGTTGAAGGTGAAACAAAAATTTCATTCAGCACAAAAGAGATGAGATGAGATGAGATGAGATGAGATGAGATGAGATGAGATGAGATGAGATGAGATGAGATGAGATGAGATGGACCTTTCTTGTCATTGTACAGAGCACAATGGAATTACAGTTCAGAACACCCATTCAGAAGAAATTAGCGAAAAGGTTACTACAACATGCTAAACAATGCTAAAAGTAGCTAAAATAGTGGAAACAAGTAGAAATTAGCAAACAGACTGAGAACAGTTTAGAAAAATTATGATTAGCAGAAAATCAAGAAAAGTGCAAAAAAGTTGCAACTTGTAAAAAAGTTAAAACAGTTGAAAATAGTACAAAAAAGCTAAAATGTAGTTGAAAAAAATAAGGAAAAAATGCTGAAGAAGTATGTTTGCCGAATTAAGCAGTATGAAGCTGAAATGATCACACAAAGGTGAATTTTGCAGAAAAATTGCTCAAATTAGCTAAATAGAAATAAAAAACAGCTGAAACAGCTGAAAAAGCACTACAAAGTTGAAATTAGCAAATGGATAGAAGAAAAGGTCAGAAAGATAAAATCAGCTAAAAAGATGCTGAAATTAGCACAAAGAAGTAAAAAAAGTTTTTAAAGGTGAACCAGAGTAAAAAAGTCAAAGGTTCAGTTAAAATTGTACTATAAATCTTTTTAAAATACTATTTTCAATGGGGGGATGGAAAAGCTAAATACCTCAAAAAGTTTTAGTGGCTGAAATATCAAAAGTCATAACCAGACTGTGTGATTGAGCTTAAGGTTCTGGTATATAAATTGTTGAAATAGTAAAACAAATTGCAGAATGTACATGATTTATCTCAATGGTGTGATGGTTTAATAGCTTTCACACAATTTTCCCCAAATTATTCAAATATTGTTTAAAATCAATGCAGCATGAGAACTTAGTATTTTTATTTTTTTTCACCCCTCCTCTCAGTCTCACTTCATGCAGTGCAGCGAGGAGAACGAGGATTTTGCTGGTGTTCACTGTGAGGTGTTCGAGTCGGCCCCGCCGATGACCATGGCTCTGTCTGTGTTGGTCACCATTGAGATGTGCAACGCCCTGAACAGGTAAGACTGCACTCTACTTCTTTTACCTGTTCGTTCTACATTTTCGCCTCGTTCCTCTCCTCCCCAGCTTGTCGGAGAACCAGTCCCTGGTGCGGATGCCCCCCTGGAGCAACTTCTGGCTGATGGCCGCCATGACGCTCTCCATGTCTCTTCACTTCATGATCATCTACGTCGACCCCCTGCCTGTGAGTCTTCAGCTTCACTGAGTGACTCAGACGTATTTATCAGTCATATTACTGATTTCTGACTAGAATGAGAGCATCTGAGGTTTGAACACGTTGTCGCTCTAATCTGCAGATGATCTTCAAGCTCACTCACTTGAACGTGGAGCAGTGGATGATGGTGCTGAAACTTTCCTTCCCTGTCATCCTTCTCGATGAGCTTCTCAAGTTTGTGGCTCGCACATATCTGGAGGGTGAGCTTAAACCCTGACTTGTTTACCTAATGTATTTTCCATTGTTTTATCCATTTTATGCACATTTTATGTACACATTTCAAGTAAATGAACAAGCTGGAGCTAATTGCTGCAAAACTGAAACAGAGCAAACATTTGCAGTAATCTTGATCACCATTTGTAATTTAACACATGAAACTGCATGTTAAATGTTGAATATTATGGCTAAAAATTACTATTCATCTATAGTTACTCCTTAATAAAGTGTTAAAAGTGATTTTACCTCCCTATTAAATGTCCTTTAATCTACATTACCTGTTAACCTCTCCCTCTCCTGTCAGTTTTAATTTTCTGTCTTCTTTTCCTCTAATTTGTTCCTCCTTGGATGCTCCTCCTCTTTTTTCCCTTTATGACCACCCAGTCTAAACCCATCTCTCCTCCTCCATACCCCTGTAACACAATAAGGTATCTCTCCTGACTCAAGAAAAAAAAAAAGTTCCTCTGCATTGTTTTTGGAGATCATGTGCATCATGACCTCTGAATCCTGAGCTCTCAGCATCAGTGTTGTTGCAAACATGATGTTTATTTCTGGACGTGAGAAAATGTTGAAGCAAGTCTTTAACCATTAGACTAAAGTCTCTCAGATTTGGCTTGCTCTTTGTGTTCTGCCTTGGCTTTCATAAAACCAGTATGATGCATTTTACTAACAAGCAACTATAAAAACGTTCTTGGATTATTCCTAAAAATAAAACCTAACTGCTTTCTAATTTTGTTTCCACAAACACTAAAAAAAAAATCGACTTATCGTTTGTGCATCAACAGAATTAGGATTTCTTTTTGATGAGCTGAATAATAAAACTAAAAGTGAATAAATTAACTTGTGCTTTGAATGAAATAATTATTTGGACATTTTGGAAACACAAAAATCAACCACAAGAGGAAAATGACCTCATCTATTTGATGTTTTGATATGACCAGAGTTACCCTGTATGGCAAGCCCTTGTAACATATAATCAAACCACACTCCTATCTTTAACTATATTTTTAGACATCAGTAATAACATTCTTCCAGACTAAAACAAGCTTTTCATTAGTTAGAACGAAAATAGAAAATTCCTAATACAAAATATATATTTTATGGTTTTCATAACTAATAAAAACAACAGAAAAGTTTATGAAATGTAAAAATATTTTAAAACAGTTGTGTGGTCATTTTAGCTATTATTAGTTAGACTGGATATGTATTGCATGCATCCATAATCCAATTGTTTCAAGTCAAATCATTTTGTTCAGTTCAGACAGGCTCAAGGGTTTTCTGCCTTTTTTAGAATCAAAGTTTCATTTTTTTTCTCAAACATCCATCTCTCGTCACTTTTCCCTACATATTTATTGGGCCTTCAGCTCCAGATATTCATAGAATAGTTCTTCTCATAAAGAACATTTTAATATACCTAAACAACATTATTACAAGGAGAAACTCCTCAGATAGTCTAGTTGTCACTGCACTTAGACTTTTTTCATTTCACCCGTTTTGTGTTAGAAAGATAATCCATCAAAGTTTCAGATACATTTTAGACATTTGTGATGATTTGTTTAATGAAGGTCAAACTTTAATAAGAATAAGTCAAGTTTTAATAAGAAATCTATTTCAGATATCTACAATATTTACTCTAGACAGTAAAAATTTAATTTCATTTTGATTTGGAAGAAATCTAGATTAAGTGTATTATATGATAAAGTGCTTGCCATACAGAAGGACTAATTCTTGGCAGCTTCTTGCTAACAAGTAACTTGTTATCCCAAATAAGAAAATGTAATCCTGGCTGAAAACTTCCAATAGTTTAGTTTATTACTGATTAAAGGAAGTAAGAAAATATTTATGGTAAAGAGGATTTTGTTTAGTTTGAGTCACCAACAACCGTGTTCTCCACAATGTCCAACTTCATCTAATGTTCTCTAAAACAACTAGAATATTCCCTTTAATCGCATTCAGTGATCGTCGTGGGCTTTTTAGGTGAGAATTGACGAGTCTTTGCTTTGTTCATCCAGGCAAAGTTTAAAGTTGAAGTGCGACAGAGAGCATCTGAAGCGAGGCGAGCACAAAGACACAAAGGAGCGCTGCAGCTGAACCACAGCGCACCGAGTCACATGATAAAAAAAAAACATCAAGCGATGTGAAAACAATAAAAGACACATGAGGCATCTGTAAATACACCCAAAACAAGAAAAAGCTGCAAACATTTTTTTGTCTGTGTATGTACTGAAAATAATATATAGCTAAGGTATAATAAAGCTTTTCTGTTTATTCTATTCTTAAAAAAAATAAAAGATGTGTATTAAAGAAAATGTGAATTCTTAGTTTTGATGTAGTTTGTTATGTTCAGTAACACTGCACTGAACTCTGAGATAAAAAAAACTGTTTATTTATGACCTTCATGCTTTGAAAATTAAACAAAGACTTTGCCAGGTTATTTTTCAGTGTTGCATTAAAACAAACAGGGGCTGTGGTCTTGTAATCCAGAGGCAACCCCTGAAGGAGCCGAAAGAAAAACAATAAAACAAAAAAGATCTTACACTTTTACTGTATTGTTGCATTTTGTTCCTCTTAATCCAAAAACCATTCATTAATAATGTTATAAGATAGGAATGTTACTCTTAAGCCTAATAAAATAAAGACACGTAATCATAATTACATACATTATCAAAAATACATAAAAATCTCAATAAAGAGCAGTTAATTAGGAGAATATTCTGCATCGGTTTATAGACATTATTGTAGTCATTATTGCACTGACTGAGCTCTATAAGAGGTCCTTCATAAAGATGCTGAGAATTGTTGATTAAATTCTAATTATTAATCAGTTTCAGAACAGATTTAAGTGTTGAGCAGTCGAGTGTTTTACTGGAATCATGTCAGTTACATAAACAAACTATGTTTACATTAGTACTGTACAGAGAGCATTGCAGGTATTATACAAAAAGACATTGAGAAAAGTTCAATAACTAAAGGATTACTTTGGTCCTTAAAGGAAAAGCTCAGAGCTTTAGAAGTGGGGTTCTGATGGAAGTTATGAACAATTAATATCTCACCTGTTGCAGAAAGCGCTTTCAGAACAAAGTAGATTGTTGCAGTTCTTTTTAAACAGTAGCAGCGTGCTGTAGCACTTCCTGTGCAGCCTGGGCCTAACCAGCATGAATATTTCTATCATGTAAAATGATGACAGAGTAAAAGTTGCTATAATGTGGCAGTAATCAGCTTTGCTCTTGGCTGTTAGCTCATCAATCCGGTCAGTTTTGAATGATTTCTCTGAACTGAGGTCGATCAAAGAGCTGTCTAAAACAGGTAAGATATTAACTGTTCGCAACATTCCCACAGAACCCAAATCCAAACGCTCTGAAGGAGCAACGGTTTCTTTCATTGAGATAAAACGAGAGCACTTCCAGTGTCAGAACACAAACTCCAGCACCACCGGAAGCCATGACTCCAGCGGTCACTGCACTGTGTCAGGACTTCGGTTCTGGTCTCCTTTGGGGGTGTTTTTTTTTTTTTTTGGTCTTTGGTTCCTAAAACTCACGAGGCTTCAGCAGGCTGAGACTCTGCCTCACTGGCACGCCCCTCCAGGATCGCCTGAACTTGTTCCAGACTCTCCGCCTGCCGAACCAACTCCATCTTCACCTGAAAGAGGAGCGAGGTCGCATGTTTCAATCTATTATCACTGCTTTTTTTGTTTCTCCTAACCTCTTGCCCAGTGTTTCTTACTGTACCTGAAGTGACTGGGAGAGCTGGACGAAGTCTCTCTGAACAGTCTGGCTGGTGTCCAGCTGAGAGCGCAGACTGATCACTTGGCTCCGCAGGTCCAGACACTTTTGATGTAGAGTTGTCTGAAAGTCACAGAGACATCAGTAATAAAATCCACTGGGTGATTAAACATGGCTGAGTTTGCTTTGTCATTTTAAAATTATTATTAATTTATCTCTTAATAATACGATCAACAATTTAGACCTGACGGGCAGAAGAACCACAGTTTGATGCTAAAATCAGGTTAGATTTACTTTTTCGCTGCTGAGGGATTTGTTGGTGTTCTGTAGGTGAGTGAGCGCCACCCGCAGGCCGTCCAGCTCAGTGCGACAGGCCAGCAGCTCAGACTGGATCTTCTCCATCTCCGTCCTCAGAGAGGAAAGCTGCACTGTGGACACAATCAGACACAGCTCCTTATATTTACCGTTACAGGATGTAACTCCACAAATTAATGATTTTTTTTCTATTTATAACACATTTAGTGATCAGTTTTAATTTCCACAAGGAGGGTACAGATGCTAAAGAATCAACAGACCTGGTAACTAGTTTAGAAATGAAAGAAAACACAAATCGTCCACTCACCTTCTAAGACTTCTGAGAAGTTGTGATTTGGAGCAGCCGGGAGGCGTGAAGGGGAATAAAGAAGCACTTTTCAGTGTCAAAGAGTCAATAGAGGAAAAACAGAACAATGAAGTCATCCACAGACCGTTCTCCTCCGTCCGCGAGTCCAGCTGCTCCCTCAGGTTGACGATCTCGATGCGAAGGCGCTCCTCACAGTGCGCCCCCTGCAGGACCGGAGCAAACCGTGAGTTCACACAAACAGACGTTCACAAGAACTGTAAAATGCATCAACAAATCGCCTGATCTGAAACATTTATAAAGCAAGAAAACAATGTAACCTCTGAGTGGAGTTATTTTTTACAGATTAAAAACTCTACTAATAGCTACGGAATAAGAGAAACTCAAAGCATAAAGATTCTAAAGTTTTTGTTCCTGTTACTTTCACAAGTTGAGATGTAAGTTTTAATATTTGATGTGACTTAATCAGGTCCAAATATCATCAACTGCACTATAATCCAGGCAAAATTTCATTTTAAAAGCTTATTGTTCAACAGAGTCGTTTCTGAGCTTTTGTGCTGTAAATTAAAAGTTATAAAACAGTAACTGTACATGCAGCGTGGCTGAGAATGATGAGCTGGAGTCACGTACGTCCTCTTCAACCTCTTCTCCTTTCAGTTTGGACAAATCGCAGCACATTTTCCGCTGAGACAGGGTCAGCTCTGCCTGGAGACAGAAAGACAGCAAAAAACTCAACAAACCAAACCTCAAGTCTGAGTTTAAAAACTGTGTTTGTGAGCAATAAGCTCAACCACAGACAAATCAGTAGTTGTGAAAATGATTGTGTTTGTGTGTAAAAGCCTGAAAAATGTTACATAAATAAGGTTGTAACATAAATAAGTATTCTAAGTGGCCTTAAAGTGCCTGTGACATGCCTATTCTTCAAATACAAAAAGTCAAAGAAAACATCTTTATACTTAAGAAAATTGGCA
>JAUBOC010000019.1:13967772-13978110 GCA_032275365.1 Anablepsoides cearensis | reverse complement strand
TGCCAATTTTCTTAAGTATAAAGATGTTTTCTTTGACTTCTTGTATTTGAAGGATAGGCATGTCACAGGCACTTTAATATCTGTGTCACTTATTCACTAGGTGACAATATATTGACAATATATACGGCTGAGGAATGTCTTAAGAGAGCAACATGGCAATATGTTGTCTGTTGAAGAATGTTCATGGGTTGATTGGGTTCATTTAGTGCTGTAGAATTACCTTTTGCTAACATTTTCAGTGTGTTAGTGCTTTAGAATTAGGGGACCTAAATATCTGAGTTAGTGCTTTAGGGCTAGTGGAACTCATTTTTGGATTAGTCCTGCCCACCACTGGCTGATACTAATTTCACAAAGAGCTGTAATTTAGCCATTTTTAAACACACACAGCTGAAAATGAGCATAATAGCCAGGAAACATTATTTTACAAAATCTGATTTCCAATACAAAATGATGGCTGCCAAAGCTAATCTCAAATGGCTACAACTCAGCTGTTTTTAGAAATGCTGAGCTAAAATGTGGTGTGGTGGTAGCCAAGAGAAATCCCCATGACATACCTCAACTAGCAAAAGTGTTAACCATTGTAACCCCATCTTTGAAATGCCACATGCAAACCCCGCCCCAGTTGTCAATTAACTGGGAGTGGCACCTGGGGTGGCCAATCAGGTGCCACAGTGGGCAAGCGCCACCCTAGCAACCCCTCTGGCTCCGCCCCTGGAGATAAAGCACGTTAATTGTCACTGTCTCTGTCTTCAGTGCTGTGCAGCAGGGCACAGAGATGCTGGAGATGGACTGTCACCTGACAAAGGACGGACACGTCGTGGTGTCTCACGACGAGAACCTGGAGAGGCAGACGGGACGGGACGTCACCGTTTCCTCCCTCAACCTGGAGGTGGGACATCCTGCAGAGGAGTTTACAGGAAGCTGTTTATCACAGAAGTAGTATTTTTGTGAAGAAACTAAAATTAAAAAGGAATGTGGTTAAAGCTGATCTGAGCTGAAGAACTTTGAAGTTTAAACAGAACAATCCCTCCAATGTTCCTCCTGTTCTTTATACACTTGGTTTAATTTAAGTGTTTGCTCAAGGGCTGGACCACGTTCAGGTCAATGTTTACATCCAGATATGTAACAAGAACAACCAATGAAGCAGCTAGGAGTATTCTACAGTGTGCATTATTTTCTTTATTTTATCAATATCATTGTGATAAAACCTTTATTTTTGTATTTTTTTTTTAGGATTTGCCTCTTTATAAGGAGAAACTGGAGGTGACATTTTATGCAGGTCAGGACATTTACTTTTTATTTTTCTTGTTGATCAATCATTGACTAAAATATGTTTAATGAAGTAGTTGGTATCTGTCTGCGTACCTGGTTCTTGTTACCTTTTTAGGTATAAACACCTACCTTGTCAGGACTAGTAGTTATTTTTTGGACCAAAGCCCAGTCCTAATATGATGGAACAACATTTTCAAGTTAGCTTTAGAACTAAGGAGTGGTAACAGAGATGAATAAAAGTCAATAAGCAGTTTTAATAAAAGTGTGTGTGATGTCTCCTTACTTTCCACACCTCTGGTCCTTCAGGTCGATACAGCAGTGGCACGGACAGGAAGATTTCTCTGCTGGAGGATGTTTTCAGGAAGTTTCCTGAGGTGCCTGTGAGCGTGGAGATTAAAGAAAACAACCTGGAGCTGATTGAAAAAGTACGATGACTGTTAACACTTAAAGAAAAATCTAAGAATAGAGAAAAATAGAAGCAATAATGTGCTTATTTTGATTGTTTCTGCAGGTTTCAGACTTGGTTAGACACTACAACAGAGAGGGCATCACTGTGTGGGCTTCCGTAGAGTCCTCGATCTTGAAGGAGTGCCGCAGAATCGTACGTTGACCAGCAGAGGGAGACAAAACTTTTTACAGCTTCCTGCTGCATATCCACCAACAATAACACAGCCCTGGCTCCTTATAGGCTGCTGATTTACCCCATTCATTTTTATCACCCACCTTTCATGGCAGCCAGCCATCTTTGTGTGACTGTTAGCAAAATATCTCATAAACCACAAAGCAGAGTTTAATGAAACTTTTTAAAAGTATTTATCACATGCACATTTACAACTGATTGTTTGGAGTTATTCTGATTCAAGATGGCTGCCACAGCTGATCAGCCTGAGCAAACACAAAACTGATTCTAACGCTGTCAGTTTTACACATGTTGAGCTACGATCGAGTGTGTTAGTGATATTAGTCTTTGCACTGGTGTTGGCATCCAGCGTGCGACTGCTTCTGTGTCTTCTTGTAGAACAGCTCCATGCCCTACAGTTTCTCCATGACTCGAGGCGTTTTGCTGCTCCTTCTCTTCTACACCGGCCTGCTGCCCTTTGTGCCGCTGGGAGAGAGTTTGCTGCAGTTTTACCTGCCCCAAGTCATCAACAGGTGGGGTTACAGAGTGTGTGTTATTTACACGTAATGGTATTTTCTGCTAAATTACACAGTATCTCTGCTCTGACTCTTGTGTTTCCTGCAGCTGTTTCAAATATTTATCTTTTTTAAAAAATGTTATCTGTTTTTTATCTCTGCAAACTGGAGGAGGTACATTCCTACTGAGGGATTCCTTCAGAACAACCTGGCCGTGTTTTTGTTACAAAAGTAAGTTGAGTTATTGTGTAAACCTACTGTGTAACTTGCAAGGATCACTGACAAAATGGTGCAAACATATACTAATATATATTTTACACTAAAGTCAGTAGATTTGCTCAAACTGAGCACATGTAAAAATGAAGAGCCTGTGTTGAAATTAAGCAAACACCCAACATTATTTTTTATTTTCTAATGATTGTCTTTTCAGAATCGCTATGAGGAAAAGTCTTTTTAAACACCTCGCTGCTCGTGGAATACAGGTATGGCATTAATGTTCGGTACTGTGAACTGGAAACAAGAAAAGTATTAACAAACATTTCTTATATATTCTGCAGTCATGGGAAAGATAAAGATCAGCCTCTTTACCAAGTTCTAAAATGATTTGGTTTATTTATTAGACAAATTTGAAGGCAATACAAAAAAGCAACTGAACTGTTTTCTGTAGAGCTTTAGAGCTTCACGTGGCTGTGGAGGAGTTTGGGGCTCAGTTCAATGAAGTTTACAGACATCTCATCACAGCATTTCAGTCAGAAGTCTGGACTTTGACTGGATCATTGCAACGCTTTGATTATTCTTTTCAGACGTTCTGTTGTGAATTTGTCGCCAGGTTTGGGATCATTGTCCTGTTGCATCAGGACCCAGTTTAGTCCGAGCTTCAGGACAGATGATCTCAGATTTGATGGTCGACTCGTAGACAAAACGAGCCCAAACCATCAAGCCTCCACCACCGTGCTCGTCAGCTCAACAGTTTTTTGTTTAATATATAATAACATGATGCACTCTGTCGTGTATTTTTGCCCACTTGAACTTACGGTAGATTAGAACCTGATAAAGACTGGTCCGTTTCTTTTATGCCCAGATACATAAAATCCTAGAAAGAAGAAAGTGCCCTTCCTTGTTTCCCATGACTGCACTCACAGTAATGTAATAAAGATAAAACTATGAAGCCCTGCCTTTAGAAATAATAGAAATGACAGGATTCATGTAATAATAGTTTCCCATTGAGCTGTTTGTTTGAAAGAAAAGTCATTTATCTGAACTGTAGAGGTTAGTATTTTAATAAAAATAATACTCTGTGAGCAAAATCCATTAATAAAATGAGTGTAATTCTTGATACTCTCTATTATTTGTAATTGTAGGTGCATTTATTTGTTTGCAATGAAGATGAAGACATAAAAGCAGCGTTAGAACTGGGAGCCACAGGAGTGATGACCGACTATCCATCTCTTCTCACCAGCTACTTCTGCAGAAACAGAAGTCAGGATTAATCTCAAAGCCTGAGTTACTGTGAAACAGCATTGTACAGCCACCAGAGACCATTTAAAGACATTGATAGAGAGTGTTTAAATCATTATTTAAACCTCGATGAGATTAGTTGAGGGTTGTGTCTGAACAGAGAACAACGCTTTCATTCAGCTCTTTACTGTGAAGAAAGCTTTAATCATTGCTGACACGATCGCTTATTTACAGTGCAACCTACACTTTGATCACTTCCTCTGACTGGCTTTAATTAGGGCAGAACTTGTAGAATCTGCTGATTGCTTTTGTTTGCAGAAAGTGTCCTGGAGTGAATATGTAACCAGTTGGACCCTATCATCTGGCAATCGATAATAGACTAAATAAACTTTGTTTTGATCGACTCTGAAAAGTTTCTGTTACTGGAATAAAGCATGCTACTGTATAAACACATATTCACACACATTTTTATATATAATGAGAATTTGTCCTGTTTTATTCTTCCTAACTGATGAGCGTTTACATGTGCAGTGAACCTCACCTGCGCCCTTGTTTTTCCCCAGGCAGCTCTGGTCAAAGTCCGGCCACGCCGCTGTGATAATAATCGACCAGTCTGTTGGAGAAACAAAGACTCTATTTTTCTGACCTGGTTGGCTGCTGTGTCGAGTGGGCTGAGAAAAATGAGACGTAAAGCTAAATGAGCTGTTTTGGAGAGCAAAAATTTGAATATATGACTCCGTAAATAAGTGGTTTGTAATATTTATAGGAACATGTGGATGTTGAAAATAACTGGATTTACAATTCTAGTGAACACAAAAAATTACTATATTCCCTATCTTAGTACAGGGAAGAATGAAACAAATTATGTTTAATTAATTTAATTAAATTTTTGATTTAGTGAGTTTTATATATTGACACAAGCTTACCACTTGCAAACAATCCGTATTTTTTTTTAACCATTTAAATACATGTAACCTTAGATATTTATGTATTTTTTCCAGACAAAACAGCAATAAGAATTGCTAATAAAATTGTTTTGGTTTAATTAAATGCAAAACATGTCATAAAACTACAGATAAGCATATCCCAACATGTCAAAAACACAAAGTATAACAGGTAATTTGCAACAATGTACATTGGGTATAAAATTATTTGGATGATTTTCTGTAGGAGTAAAAATGTCATGTAAATGCGCTGAGAAATGGAAACTAATATGCAAACTAAGCCACAACCAGCATCTCCTTTAAATATCCTTCCTGGTAAAAGATATAGACATTTTTTAAATTTTGAAAAGTGTTTCTTGTTGCAATTGGTCAGTATTTTCATTTTGACTTATATTCTAAAGCAACAAGTGGGAAAATGGAAATCCTTTCACTTATTACCCTAAAACTGGACCAAGAAGCATAGCCATAAAAGGTTCATAAGAGCTCGAATCTGATTGGTTGACCCACATTCTGAACGCGCGTTCTGATTGGTCAGTAGGGGTTTGTTTTGCACTCTTCACATTTCCGCCATCTGTGTGTGTTTTCATAAACAAAACAATTTTTCTCCCGCCGGGGAAACGTTTTTGCTCGCTCGCTGTCACCCTGCCAGGTTTGTTGTGTCCTAGCGAAGGCCGTGGAAGAACTTTTAAAAGCCGTTGTTGAAAACTCAGCAAAACGGGCTAACAGAAACGAGGTGCCTGAGTGTTTTTTTTAACCTTTTTTGTCCGAACCGTCAGCGCGTGGTGAGCTGTTGTTGCACCGAGCCGATCTTGAAGGCTGAACAAAGCGTCCTGCCTGCGTTTTTATCAACTAGTTATCGCTTGTCACTCGCACTGACACGATTCATAAACTCAAAAGAGCCTCGGTGTTGTCAGGTAAGTGAAAACAAAAGAGGAAATCCACCCGAAGTGCTAATTTGATCTGCTGTTTTGACCGTCCGAAGCTAGCATGCTAACTGTTTTGGTGCTAACAGTTATCAGCTGGTGTTGGATCAATAAGTAAGCAACTTAGTCTGTTTTTCTAGATCTGAACAGAGCACAAACAGTACTGCATGCGTAAAACTGGTCTATTTGTTATAAAAAAAATAAATTGTTCTAAAGCAGGAAGCAAGCTGAGTTCCTGCTCTTTCACTTACAACATAAAACAAATACAAGAAAATTATTTTTAAAATTGTGCAGGTTATTTGTTTCTCCACTATGTCACTACTAACAAATTCATAACATAATATGACATGCAACTGTTATATTTGTTAGAGCCTTTTAAAAAGTCCAGAGTTTCACCCCATGCATGAAGTCAGCTGCAAGGTGCATTTCCTCATTTTTATCTGCAGCAACATACTCATGCTACACAAACAACTCCTGACTCTGTCTGGGTAAAACATGACACTGATTGTGAAATCTTGAATCTTTTTTTATGGCCATCCAGTAATAACAAAAGCTATTTTCAGCCCTGACAGCTGTTTTAGATTTATGAAGTTGCACATTAAAGGCTGCTGCAGTCAAGCATGTAACCTGTTTAAATGCCTGGACTTCCTCAATAACAAGACTACTTGAGTAGTTTCTAACTTAACTAGATGAAAGCCAAGAATTTGATCTGGGATATTTTATACAATTTAAAAAAAAATAATAATAATTAAATCTATTTTCCCCTCAGACATGGTGAAGCTAACCAAGGCTAAGACTTTCCAGGCTTACCTGGATTCCTGCCACCGCCGTTACAGCTGCGTGCACTGCCGCGCCCATCTGGCAAACCACGACGATCTCATCTCCAAGGTAAATGCGCTGCAAGGCTTTATTTTGAGTGTCGGCATTTTTAGGTGGCATGTTAACCACTTGACAGTTAATTAGACTTAGAAGCAGAAATCATTTAAAATGAATTTCATGTTCTGACACACATGCCGTGTTTGTTTCCTCCTCCTGATTTCATGTTTGATCTTTTGTCTCCTAGTCTTTCCAAGGCAGTCAAGGACGAGCCTACCTCTTCAACTCTGTGTGAGTATTTTAGGTATTAGCACAACAAATTTAGCTATTTGAGTTTTAAAAGCACACTTCCCCTCAAACAATACCATGAACCAGTAAATGTGTGGCGTTTGTTTTCCCAGCACATTGTGTTGTTCTCTCGAAAAACGAGTTCCTAGAATTAGATGTGTTTACACAAATCATGGTGTCAACGACTCATTTGATTTTTTCCAAATTAAACCTTGAAGTCAGTTTGTTTCGCTCAAGTCATGCTCCTCCTGGGTTAGTGGGTCCGGAATGAACTCAAGGAAGTGAGCTGATTAAACAACAGCAGGTCCTAATCTGACACCAGCATCTGTTTGATCTTTTTGCACGTTCATTAGCTTTTCATTCAAATCAGAGCATAGGACATAATTGAAAAGTTGTTCTTGTGCTGTTAATTTAATATTATAACAAGTATTGTTTATTTTAATAAAGTTCTTCATGTTTTATTGATCAGCTTGTATTTGAGGTCGCTGCATTTTGCTTGTTTGTTTGTTTTTAGGGTGAATGTTGGCTGCGGTCCTGCAGAGGAGAGATTGCTGCTTACAGGACTTCACGCTGTGGCCGACATCTACTGTGAAAACTGTCACACCACGCTGGGCTGGAAATATGTAAGTCATTGAAAGTTCACAAATTCTGATGGCATCTGTGGTGCATTCATTCTGAACCATAACTTTACCTAAAGGGTGAGGTGATTCGCTAATGTTTAAGTCCCTAAATGAAAATGTTGTACTCATATACAATCATGCATTTTTTTCCCTGTATGAGACAAAATTAACGACTGCATAATCTGTGAGCGCATCGTCAAAACTACGCCGGGTTCTTAGACTTCTATTTGTCACAGGAAATCCCTGAACATTTCTACACTTCTTGTCACCTTTTGACCCCTCCTACCTCTGTAAGAAACAAGTCTGATTGGTCAGAACTAATCGCCTGTGAGGAAGCAGTTTGGGTTTGATTTCGTCAGAATAGCTGCTATTATTTTTCCTTGGGGCAAAACTTTGTGACAACTTTGCAGATGATCAGATGCACCACTAAGCCATACAAGAAACCAGCACCATTTGTCAATTTTTGATGTGGCATATTAGAAATGTAACAAGTAAATCGGACAAATCTTGCATGACTAATTACATTTCCTTCTCTGCGTAGGAACAAGCCTTTGAACTCAGCCAGAAGTACAAGGAGGGGAAGTACATCATTGAGCTCTCCCACATGATAAAGGACAACGGTTGGGACTGAAAATGGACAAAAACTTCACACTTTCCTTCGTGACTTTTTAAAGAAAAAAAGGTTGCATGCCCTCAGACATTATGGGGTTTAAGTGTAGCTTCCTCATCCAGCCTTCAAGCCATTGCTGTGCCACCCTTTTCACTTCATACGACTTCGCTAAGAATAGCATGTGATGCCTTATCTTCGTCTATTCGTGCTTTTACAGCAACGCGTTTGCTGATGTTATTCAAGTTATTAGTTGTTCTGGGACTGAATAAGTATGGTGTGTGTGTGTGTGTTGTAGTTACACAGGCAGGCAGTGCTGCAGGATGGATTTTAAAGCATTAAACATGATTAATCAATGATCTCTAAACGCTCTGAGGGGCGAGCGGTTAGCTTGATCTTTCACATCCAGTTTGAGTTTAAGATTCAGTATCGAGGTTTGTTTAAAGGGTAGATCGTTTTTGAGTAAACCTTGCGGGGGGATGGGAATACATAGAGCAGCAGGCGAGCTCTGTCTTTTTTTAGATAAATGAAATTATATTTTTATTGTAAAATCTAATTTGAGGGTTGAATTTGTGATTTTTTTTTTAAGGCCAACAAATATCTCCTGCAAGAATGATTGAATCTGTAGTATGAAGTCTTCTGTTTAGAGGATGTTTTTGTTGTTGTTGTTTTTGGGTTTTTTTTTTTTAATATGTATATGCTAAAGTATCCTGAGCTGGACATTATCATGAAGCATTAGTCTGAAGCTGATTCACTTCTAGGTCTTTTTCACTGCACACCTGGGATGGCTTCTCTTCCATTTAAAGCTAATGAGATTTATCTTTTTCTACATCTGCATACTACCTAACACCGAGCTGCCCGTACAGACACGTTAGCTTGACTGTGTCAGTGCCAAGTGTGGTTAGGACAATGTAGCATATTTATGGTGACTTTTAATGTCTGCTTTCATTTATGTTTTTAATTTTAACCTGGTCTTTCATTAAACTACTGTTTGCCAGTAATGTTTGTGCTTAATCTGTCTATATTTTTTCCTTTTCTAATCATGTTTAGGTATATTTGATGCAGAGACTGTTAAACAAGAGTACTGCCAACGATGCATAATACGCTCATCAGTAAACTGTCAGGGTAATCAAAATCCAAAGCATGAATTCTCTCACAACAATCCTGAATATATGTGTCTATTAAGTAAATAGATGATAGCCGTGGGGTGAAAGGTCTGTTTCACTGATAATGGTATTGTCCATGTTGTTAATGGACAAACAGTTCAGTTAAAAAACATGTAAGAACATGAAACTGTAGCTATCTGTTGGAATTTAAAGAACCAACCTGTCTAACTACCAGCCAGTCCAAATCATTTTATGATCTGAGTAGTAGGCTTCAACAGAACCACTCCAGATTTCTCTGGTGTGAGTGGAAAATAAGCTCAAATGTGAAGCCAGAGTCTGATGACAATTTCTATATAAACACTTTTGGACACACAATGGACAACTTTCTGTGTAACTTTATATGGGTGGAATTGTAAGTTTAGAGCTGCTTTGCATCAAAATGAGTCAGAGAAGGGTTTCATGGACATGTCCCATAGGGAAGAGACACAAAATTCATAGGGATTCTAGATCCTCTCTGACCTGAGAATGTCTTGGGTTCCCGCAGGTGGAGCTAGAGAGTGTCATTATGTGAGAAGGAGATCTGGGTTTCTCTCCCAGACATGTTGCCTCTAAGAAATGATAAATCAACGGTAGAAGGTTGAAGACTGAAAATAAATTCTATTCTTAGCTGTAAATCAAACAAGATATTACAAGATGTGATTTCAGTGGTTTAGGTCTAATGTTTTGATTCAGAGGTTTTTTTTATGTTAGGATAAAAACCAAAATGTTGGCTCTTCACTAGTTTTATACACCATTTCTTGATCATTTTTATTTTTGCCTTAAAGTTAAGCATTGCTCTGTAGTGTGACACTTTGCAAATCCAAACAAGTGTTTTAATTTGTTAGCAGATAAAAATGTATCTCAGTGCCTTTCAGTTTTTATTCGGTCTAGTTTTGGTCCTTTCTTCATTATTTTTCTAATTTGAAATAATTTAGTTCTCTTTTTTTTTTTTTTTTGCATAGTGCACATTTTGTTTCATGTAATTCAATTCAAATTCAAAAGTACTTATTTGATCCCAAAGGGAAGTTATTACGTTAGATTACACACAAAAAGGAGTTTATCTATCTATCTATCTATCTATCTATCTATCTATCTATCTATCTATCTATCTATCTATCTATCTATCTATCT
>JAUBOC010000019.1:13945431-13958358 GCA_032275365.1 Anablepsoides cearensis | reverse complement strand
TCGCAAGTCATATCGTCATCGCAATATTAAGCAGTGTTATCGCACATCGCAGGTTTTTCTAATATCGTGCAGCCCTAATTATCACACAAAAAATCTGTATTAATCACACGGGAGAACTTATTTATATGGAGCAGAGTGTTTTGGAAGATGATTTTTTAAATGTCCTACAGACTCTGACACGTAAATAAATTGGAAACTGAGTTTTTGAAAAATTCCGTAAAATTTTTAAAAATCTGTGAGAGTGCTCTATACGCCTGTATACCTGCAAAATGAGGGGGAATCCATGTAAATTACAGACAATCCTTACAACTTGACATATGTTATTGGCTCATCTTTTTGGTTCAATTTAGACCATTTACTAGACTTTTTATAGAACCACACGTTAACTTCAACTGTTTGTTGCTTTTGTTTTGAAATTATTGTGAAGAAACTCTGCGTTCTAAACAGAAGTTCTGATGCTGTTCTGTGCAGAAATCTTTAATCCACAAAACTCTCTCCTCTGTTGCAATCAGAAGATAAACCCTGGATGTGCTTCGCCAACACCCAAATTACAAAGATGGATTTGTGTGATGCAATCGCCAAATTTAGGCACAATGCATTCAGGCTTTTGAAAATAAAAGGCATCGTTCTGTTGTTCTGTCAGGTACTAATATCCTGAAAACAGGGTCAATTTCATAAATGTTCCTGTCTCTGTCTGGATAGTTGTTCAAATGTTCAAAAACTGTCATGTCAGACAAAACCCAAACAATAGTTTATGCGTTTAATGACAATTTCTACTTCCAACCATAACTTTATTTATAAAGTACAATCAGTGCTAATCAGTTGAACAAAACTCTTGTGGTTGAAATTGAAAGGGTAGACTCCCTCACAAGTCTTTCTCCAATGACATAGAGCTATGTTTTGGTAGAGATTAGAGTAGATTTTGCTCAGATTACTTTAAACCTAAAAGCCATATCAGGTTTTGTGAGTTTGGGCTGAATTCTGCACAGCTTTTGCACGTATTAGACTTGCTAATCACATGCTAATGCTAATGAGTGGCGGCGCAGCAAGGCAAGCAGCTACAGAATGGTAATCAGCGTGGAGTCACCCAACAACAAAGACTCTGATTATCTGTGTACCATTTTTTTTCCCAGCCACAAACCTAGATTGATTCTTTCACCCGTGCAGCTCCTTTTGAAGTGCCGCTCGACATCAATACAATGTGATTAAGATGATTTCAGTCATTTTTTTGTAAACGTCAACTTGTTTTCTTACAAATGTTAACATAAAAGTTGGCAATTAGTGAGAAATTTCGATTTTTAGCACCACCATCTGTTCACCATTAATCAAGTGAAATTTTATTCGCCCCATAGATGCAGAGAGAAATCATTCTTAGTTTGTCTGCTCATTACAGCAACCTGTTTACATGCTTTTTTTAAATGTATTGTGTCGGGCGGCCTGCTGTGCGGCGACAGATGGCATTATGGTCCTCAGCGGGGCAGTAAAGAGATGCCTATGGTTAAAGTTAACTGCTAAAACAGATTGAGATTATTTTAATGCAGCTTGTTTAATGTTGTCAGTCATGTGTTTACAGAGATGCCTTTGCTGTTTGAGGCTCTTGAAATGAGGATTTGTGCTGGTGGATTGTCAGAATCTGTTGTTTTGTGCCTGTTGTGCTGTCTGTCACGTTGCATTGGCTTTGTGTGATCTGTGACAGTCCTTTGATTTGGTTAAATTCCTTTTGACAGCCTTTGTGCACAAACTCAATGCTGTCTTGATGATGAGGATGATGATGTCACTTTCTGCCAGTTCATGGAAAATTAGCATTTTCTGGCAAATGCTTTTTTCATTCTCATAAATTTAGCTGAATAATACTGATGTGTTTTAGCAGATAGGTTAAATAAAGTTCAGATCTTTTGAAAATAGGTTATCAAGGTTATGAATAATCACCATCTTACCTGTTGTAGATAGCTTTTAAAATGAACTCAATTAAAGGAAATATAGTTTAATTCTGACTGTTTTTCCAGTAAAAGTTATAATTTTCTTGCTGGAGGTTTCTCAGGCTGGATTGGAAGTGACATGGCTAGCTGCTGGTGCTTTTTGCACTTTTAAAAACCATTGAGCTCCATGTAAATTATTGTATAGTGTGAAATCGATCATTTGTTTAATCACTACGTTTAACACTGTAGTTGTTTTTAAATAGAACTACTCTTTACAAATTGTTAAAAAAAACATTTAATAAACTATATGTTGCAGTTTAGAGACTTTACTCCAGTAGTTTTTCAGATACATTGAAATGCAAATCTAAAATGTGGGTCTGCATTTAACGTAAACACAGTATTCAGCTGAATCCACTTATGTCATGTTTTATACATTTGTTATTTTTAAGACTTTTTAGTTAGATTCTTAACAAAACCTACAGTATGTGTCAATTAATAACAAATTTGAACACAAATTCATATTGATGCATGGAATTTGTTGAACTTCTTGTTCCAAACAGACTATTTTTAACCACATTGGCTCTTTTTTGCAAACATTTGTATCATTCAGAGGATAATTTTAGGCTATCTTTCTGAGATTATTTAAAATATTTGAAAACTGATGTTTTGTCGTTCCTGATTTAAGATGTAGTTTAAGTACAGTTTGTGGTTTAATGTTTTTGTGTGAACTAAGTCAAAGAACTGATTTGCGTTGAAATTCATCCCCGCCTCCTCAGAGGTTCAGGCCTCAGTCAGAAGTAAACTGTGGCGCTCCAAGCTTTTCCTCACATAAACACTTGTGGATTACCTGTGGTCCATTTATAAACACTCTGACAGACAGACCTCAGGAAATAAGCCACTTCTTTTTAGTCACATTTTAAGAATAATTTAATCTGCACCTTCCTAATTTGCTGCTCTGAAGCTATAATTGGCTTGTGCTGGACTTGTGCAGTGAAGCAGTCTGGGAACCGGAGTCCTTAGAGACATTAATGGCCTCTTCAGCCGCCTAATGCTAGCTTTTGAAATGCATTTCACTCCAATTTCAGTTTTATTTTCATACAGTTCCCAGATTGTGTTTCGAGTCCATCAGGCGTCCATTGTGAGAGCCGTCAATCTTCTGTCCCGGCAAAACGCTGCAGTTGCACTCAAAGCCTCAAATCTTTGTTTTGGCCTTTTTTTTGTTTTAAGGTCCAAGCGATCAGGTGGCAAAGAGTAATTTAACCCTGGAGCTGGTCGGGTTAACTGCTGCTTTCCTTTTCTGCTCTGCTTCAGGTGTTTCTCCATCGCCTCAACCAGTACGCAGCCACCAAAATTGACAAAAACATCACAGAGGAAACCGTGAAGGTAAGGAGGGAGTCGGGCAGGTATGTTACTGTAGAATTAAGACTTGGACCAGCATTCACATTCATGGTAATTGACTTTTACCCCCGATGTTTCGTTAGGCAACCTGAGTAAAAAGTTCGGAAATTACGTCAGAGGCTGAATATATCCTTATCAGCTGTGCTTTTTTAACCTAAAATAGTGGCGTTCTGAATGGGAGGAGGGAAAGAAGCAGTGGGTGATGCAGGAAACAGCTGCAAATATAATCTATTTATAAATGATTCCGGCTGCAAGATAATAAAAGATGCTCCGTCACAGTGGGAGCCTGTCTCTGAGACTTGCTTACTTTTGGAGGTAAACACGCATTCAGAGGATATTTACTGCACGTCCGTGTTTTGGAATATGTCCCCTCGTGTTATGTTTTGTTTGGGAACATGCTGTGCAGAGAGAGGGGGGAGGTTGTAGATAGCAATGGGTGGAGGGGTTTTCTTATGGCTGTAATGTTGTGGTGAAGCTGAGGGACATCCAGTCTTACAGAGCAGAAACGCAGTGATCAAAGTGATTTGTTACTGTTTGCTTTGGATTGTTCACGATTGTTTTAACCACCGGAACTCCAATGAAAGACCTCTGTCTTTCCTGCATCAGTTTTAAGATTCTTTATTGAGCCTAAATTTGTCTTTTATTATTAGCACAAAAGCAACAGGAGGGCAGACGTCAGCCCAACACAAGGGCTAAGCGTTTCCCCAACACGTCTTAAAAATGTTCTTTTGGTTGAACTTTCCCATTAAAATATCTCGAATTTAAGTCGTCAATTATCAAAGACTCCTCTGGCGAAGGGGGCTTCTTGTAAAGAAAACCTCCATATTTATCCTGTTTCCACAGGCATTTCTTTGTCTGGCACCACGAACCACAAAACAAAGCAAACAAGTGACTCAAGAACTGGAACAGAGGAGAAAACAGATTGTTAAAAGTGAGACACGTCGTTTGAGTTGACAGCTCCATGTTCCCCCCGCCCTCTCTTCTCTCAGGTTTTATTCTCCAACATCGAGGAGATTCTGGTCGTTCACAGAGACTTCCTGTCCATGGTGGAGGAGCTGCTGCAGCCCGAGCCTCACGCTCACCATGAAGTGGCGCGCTGCTTCTTGCACTTTGTGAGTAGATGTGTCGTCGTGTTCTGCAAGCTGAGCTCCACCTCGGCGGGCCTTTTAGATGTGATTTGTTGTGCGACATCTTTAAGTGCCATTTAATACAATACAAAATGTTTAAGAAACTTGGCGTAATGCATGATTTTACAGTTTTTGTCACACGACTGACATATTATCTTTTACATTTTACAGCCAAAGTGAAACAGGAAGTGACATCAAAGGGGAATTCTTTAAGAAAAAGAACTCTCTGGTCTTTGTTTACTGAAACAATCTTATTTGAACTCTGACTCTTCATCTCTAATAGTGACTTAAAATAACCTAAAGAAACATCAGATTGTTCTCCACAGTCTGTTGTCGGCCATTATAGTTCTGTTTACCTGCAATCATTCTACTTTGTCATCACTTCCTGTTACTTCACATGTGAATAGCTCAACAACTGATAATCTCAACCATTGATTTATCTGGATTGGGCATCACATGACCTGGGCGTGCTTTGCAAGGGGGATTTTTATGCAATAAGCTAATGCTAACGCTAACCATTGAAATCAATGAGCAGAACCTAATGCATTGCAAACCAACATTTAATAAATGTACAAATTGCACAAATATAAACTGCAGAAATTGTTACAAGTTTACAAGAGCAAAAGGGATTATGTTTCACAGGTAAATATTACACATATTTAACCAAAATTAATGATTTTAACTGTAAAACCTGTATGCTAACATTTAAAAAGCTGCAGTGTTCATGTTTTACCATTTTCAGAATTGACTATTTGTTGTCAAATATAATTATTTACTCATATTAACTAGTTAGACTGCATAATAATTATGATGTAATGATTAAGCGTCAGAAACATAAAATAAAACAGCCCTCGTCAAGTTGTGAGACAGGCCAGTTTATTCAGATATATTTTCTGCACCCACGTCGATGTTGCTAGCAAAGTGCTCTCCACGCCCAGTCCAGTAATACGTATCAATGATCTCAACAGTGTGAAATTTTGTTCGCAACTAGTGATTGATGTTAAAATGTCATATATTTTTTTAGAAATTTGATGTTACAGGCACTTAGAAGTTCCCTTTAAATAGGAATGCTATTTTAGAAATTTTACATAGAATTCTGAGGCAGCTAGCTGTAGCACTTCTGTTGCAGCCTAGGCCAGTCCTGATATGACTATCATAACTTTGTTTTTTATTCTAATAATCATGTGATGTTAAATTCACAGCTGCTTAAAAGCTTGCACAATATTTTACCTGATTTATTTTTAATTGGATTTGTTTGAGAAGAATTTTTTTTTATCCTTGGCCCTGCTCAGACTAGCTCTCAGTCTAATCCAAAACAAACCCTGTTCCTCCAAACCGAGGTCGTCCAAAGAGCTATCTACAACAGATAACAGATAATAATTGTTCACAACCTTTCCCCAGAATCCCACTTGAAATAAAATGAACCGTTGCTTCAGTGTGCTCTCTGTGATCTAAAAACCTAACTTTACTCTTAAAAATGACTCAACCCTCCACATGTTGTCAGTTTATCTTTCTGGATAACACATGATGAGACGGCGCACATGTGCAACGCACTTCATGTGCCTCTTGATATACTGATCCCCACCTCCATATATCACATTTCTTTAAAGCCGATTCTTGGGGGCGCACTGACATGTAATAGGTTTTAAAGAGTTGTAAATCTAACCGTCAGCGTCTCTCTCGCCGTCGGACGCAGGTGAAGGAGGGAGAGGATCTAGCCGTACAGATGGCGCGGCTGCAGTAGGTTTACGACGAGACGATTTGATTTAGAGAACGGGCAACGCTTCAAAGCTGAGAACGGAAAACTCCCGACCATAACTCCGTCAGAACTGATGGCGTGAGCGCGCAGAGATGAAACAAAATTTGGCTCCTTTTATTCTGAAGCACTGTCGCACTATTTAAGTGTTTACTTGGTGCGAGTTCCAAGAATGACTGAGTGACTTTACAACAGAAACATAAAAATGTCTGTGAAACAGGACTGAACTCTGGTTCTTAAAGTGCCTGTGACATGCATATTCTTCAAATACAGAAAGTCAAAGAAAACATGATTATATTTAAGAAAGTTGGAATAACACACACAATTTCACCTATTTTGTCCCATAATTTGTATATTTTCTTTTGAACTAGGCTCAGCCAAAGTGAAACAGGAAGTGACATCAAAGGGGAACTCTTTAACAAAGAAAACTCTCTGGTCTTTGTTTATTGAAACAATATTATTTGAACTCTGACTCTTCATCTCTCTGATAGAGACTCAAAATAATCTTAAGAAACATCAGATTCTTCTCTACAGTCTCTGTTGTTGGCTGTTGTAGCAACGCTCTGTTCACATGCAGACATTCCCCTTTGACATCACTTCCTGTTACTTTACAGGCAAATATCTCAACAACTGTTCATCTCAGCAACATGAAATTTATTTTGCAATATTTTATCAATATTCTCTTTCTAAAATGCATTCATATGTATTACAAACATTTGATGTCACAGGCACTTTAAGTTCACCATAACCTCAGGAACAGAGGACAACCCAGAAAATTAACACTCTTCAAACTTTACATATTTAAAAAATAACAATATAGAAAAAAAGTGAATTTAATCATGAGACATTTATTTACAAGTCCTGAAAATACCAAAATGTTCAGAATATTTTTTTCTCCCCTGCAACTGTACAGCCATAGTTTGAAGAAAGAAAAATAAAAACAGCTCAAATACAAAACTGCATGAGGTTGCATGATTGGACCACAAAACAGTTTCACCAACATACAACTTATTTTCTGTTTGTTACCAATAAAAGAGATTCAGAATAAAAGCACAATGCAAAGAATGTGTTAAAAATGTATGTAAAGATTTGTTAAAATGTTTTTGAATAAGTACACAAAAAAGGTTAGCATTAAAAGTCTTGGCATAGAAAATCACTTTTTATTAAACAAAACAAAAAAAAAAAAATAAACATTAGGAGCAATGAATAGTTGCTTGAGAGTGAAAAAACAAAAATAAACTCCACTAGAAATAACAAAAACATAAGATTTGAAGCAATTAGAGGTTTTACTTACAGATTTTTTGTTTCATAACAGACAATAAGAAACATTTCTTGTTAGCAGAAGACGAAACGATACATAGTGCATTCCGGTTTTCATTACTGGGTTGTAACATTTAGGTGACGAGTTTTTTATATCCGTATCTTATCAACATTTACAAAAACAAACAAACGGATTCTTACCGATAACTAACAAAAGTCAGTAAAACGAGTAACACTACTTTGGTAATGTATTGATAACATTTAGGTTAAAATCACCACTTAATTTTTGCATACAGGACATGAAAGTTTTTTTTTGTCTTTTTAAATCCCTCATTTTTCAAATATACCATCATGACCACCAGAATTTGGCCTTACTTAACGCCAGTGTTACACTGTACATTAACATTCCTGCATTCCTCCCACACATAAATGGTAACAATCTATGATGGTTATTAAAATGATTCACTTGTGAAGGAAAAGGTTCAGAGAGTGACGAGTGCTAAATATAAAGATGTGTGAGGAGAAGGTCCTGGTAAGGATGTGGCAGCAGAAATATGTTTTCCAGTGACGTACTGCCTCTGCTTAATTAGCTCCTGACGTTTTTATTCGCGTACCGAAGCTGGCAGGACTACAAGACTGGATGCCACAATTTGAGTGTTTAGATGCGAGGATCTGAGCCGAGCGGTCACGTCCAGCGGCAGCGTTTCCTCTGACAGGCTTCGGGGTCAGACGTGCACCCCTCTGAGTCACTCTCAGAGTAAGACGACCCGGCCAAGGGGGTTACGGGTGAGTGGAAGGACGGCTCGGGCTCGGGCCTGTCTGGGCTCTCCTCTGCGTTGCCTCCGTTCAGACTGAGCACCCAGCCCAGTTTGTTGTGGAGCAGCTGGCGCAGACCCGGCGGCAGAGGCAACACGTCAAGCGTGTCTATGCAGTCGGGCACCAGGCGGCGAAGGCGGGCGCAGCAGAGGTACAGCAGCGAGGTGGGGGCCGAGCACGACCTGATGACCTTCATGCTGCTTTTGGCTGCAGTGGAGCACGCCATCGGATAAAACCTCTTATGGTGTAGCTCCGTGGCTGCGACACCTGGATGGAGAAGGATAAACACGCTCAGTTTGATGCATTACAGCAATTGTTCTGACAATGGGATCAGAAAATTGCACACAGTTGTAAGTTTAGAGCAAGAAAAATGGAAAAGTGGAAAAGAAGAACCTTTAGGAGATCCTACTTTTGATACATGACCCTATTTTTTCCAAAGTTCAAATGCAATTTGACAAATGACTCAACTGTATTTCTGTAATTAATGGCAAATTTCCCGGTTATTAAAAGTTTGCATAAAAAATAAAATTTTATATATATATATATATATAAATAAATAAATAAATACACATGAAGGTCAGGGACATGGTTTTCTGTGAAGAAATAATCAGTTTTTTAAGTCATAATTTAAACATCTGCAATAACGGTCTATGAGATATTACCTTTAATCTGACAAATGGGAACAGATCAAAAACTTTTGTAGCTTAAAGGATTAATTTGTGACGGTGACTCAACAGAACCATGTTTGACATAAAGAAGAGCTCGAGTAGAACTTTCAGAAAAATATAAACTTAAGCTTGTTTTTAGGAAATGCAGTAAATAACTGATCATCTCAGGACTACAAGGGCACAAATTCATACTTTTTTTTTTAGGCCTTACTCCCACACCTCTGCTCTAGTAAGTTTTTAATAGAAACTACACAAAGCTTCAGTGTTTTTATTCAAATCCCTTAAGTATCTCATGAAAAGTAAAGTAGCATTGAAGTCCACATATAGCTTCAACTACACTAGGGTTGCATAATATATCGAAAATTAATCGTCAACAGCCTGTGCAGTATGCATACAGCAAAAAACTGCATAAATTGCAATAAGTAGTTAGCATTTGAGCGTTTTGTCACTTAGGCTTGAAGTATTTCACCAACCAAATGGAGCTTTTCACATATTTGGCCAATTGGATGCATCACTTCAGATTAAAAAACATTTATGCTGGAATGGAAATGATTAGGTTTGTTTTGTTGTTGTTTTTTGTTCTGAACCCAGAGCAGAAAGACATCAACACCACATACTTAAGTATTTGTTCATTTATCACAGGTCATATCGTCATCACAATATTAAGCACAGTTATCGCACATCATAGGTTTTCCTAATATCGTGCAGCCCTAAACTACACTATTACAATGAGCTTTAATCAGCAGCAGATTCTGTACCAACCGATACACTTGCGATTTTTGAAGAAAGTCAGAGTGCCGTGCCACGTATCCAGGTGAACTCCGATGATGGACCCTTGTCCAAAACAAGAAGAAAAGTTCATCTTCTTCCCTTTGTGATGCAACAAGCCTGCAGAGAGAGCATCACCATTTGTAACTACAGCTGCATCAAGCAGTTACTGTGCTACATTAGTATTGATCTTACCAGTGTAGGAGAGGCCCCAGCTGTCTGCATCTTTCCCCAACAAGCTGCAGAACGTGTGCCTGTATTTGTCTAGATTTACATCAGACGTTCCAACTCCAACCATCTATTTCAGAAACAAACATTTAGTCACAGAAGCCTGTGGCTCACAGCAGAGCTTAAAGCGGGGGGGTTTACCATATCTGTCCCGTACACAGGAGACGTCATCTTGATTTCCCAGAAGTGCTGCCCTTCAACCAGCTCCTTGGAGCCGCGGACGGCTGCTGTACCGCAGCTATAGTCAGAGTGGAAACTCACTTTGCGGTTGTCGCAGCTGAGCAATGTTGCTGTTGATCGTCCACTTGTGTCCCAAACCCAGTCAAAATCTGAAACATGATCAGAGGTCAGTCAATTAATTTGAATGTAAAAATGAAACACTGTTAACTTCAACTGAAAACAAACTAGCAGACACCTATGAGTTTTTATATTTTTGTGACATCAGACAGTGTAGAAAAACAAAATGGTGAATGATGACATGGTTGCTTCCTGTTTTACCTTGGTCGTCCTCTCCGCAGTAGCAGTCTTTGATTTGGCGAAATCCACGAACACAATGGTTGTAACTGGTCTCGGCCTGGGAGTCACAGCTGCAGTACGACTCTCCGGTCACAGGGATTGCACTGGGGACCTTGGGAATCATCACTCCGGAAATGTCTGCCTCTGAATCCGAATCGCTGTACTGTGGCTGTCAAAATCCAGGAAAACAAAATTAAACATTCTTTTAAAAATTGTTGTCCCATGTGAAAACAAATAAACAAACAAAAACAATAAAACTTGACCCATCACAACTTTCTGTGAGTTGTATTTGTACCAGTCGGTCGCAGCTCCAATCTTCAGCTTCAGAGGCCATTATCAGGGCCCGAGCATCGGCGTCCCGTCGAATCCCACCCCAACTGTATCGCCACGCACAATTGTTCCTGCTTCGCCTCGACATGTTCGCAACAGAGTCTCACAAGTAGAAAAGCTGGACCCTCTGTCACAGTTCAGTCCAGATACTTGAAGCAGAGCATTAGTCCAGCTGCTGAAACCAAACAATGCAATCCTGAGTCAACATTAAAACGTCAGATCAACTGTTTTTTTGTTTTGTTTTTCGCTGCTTTGAGATTTTTATTTTTAATTTTTACAATGAACATGCTCTAATCTAACATAGATGCTTGAAGGAAAATTTGTTTTCAACTTGGTAATCCTGTTTCTTGTTCTGTATAAACAAGACTGATGTGAGTTCTACGAAATTCTGTTTGTTGTTAGTTTTACACCTGTAATAAGACACAGAGTGGAAAAAACATACTTTTTGTGTATGAAAAAAAAAAACCCAGCCGATTACTAAGACCATAACAGTACACTTCAGACCAAAAGCATGGTTAATTAAAAAAGTAAAATATACTTTACGAAAAACAATTTTTAAACAAAACGGAGGACGTGGAAAAAAACGCACCGAGACCGCGTTTTTAATAACAAAAACACACCTTCAAGTTGCACGGATTAAAAATAATCTAATATTGATTAACAAAAATCATCGGAATCAACAAATAAACACTTGATGTGCGATGTTGTTTTCTTTAGCTCACGAATCGAGTTAGCCAAGCTAATGCTAGTAGCTAACAACTGCTAACTTAACGACATTAGCTTGTAGACGATCACGTATGTCTAAATAATATCATAAGATAACAAATGCCATCTTGATGTTTTATTGCGCGTATAAACTACAAAACAGCGATTTAGTTTACATCCTAGTAGCAAGACATACCTTGAGTTGCACAAAAAGGAGCTAGCGTAAAGAAGCTAGTTGTTGTTGTTAGCGGCTATAAAAAGCAGATTCGCGTTTCCTGTGTTTGACTGGCCGCCGGCGACACGAAAAGCTACTAAAACAAAAGAAATGTAATTTCTTGACTGTACTGGTAATTTGCTAAAAGACGACTTGTGAACGGCTGGATGAGCTCGTCAAAGTACTAACAATCCTTCTACTTCTTCTTGTTCTTGTTCTTGTTCTTCTTGAGGTTGGCAACAGCTTGTGGTGCGCACTCAAGTCTATGGGTGCGCATTACCACCACCTACTGTTATGGAGTATGGTGCAGAATTTGTTTATGCTTTCACAGGGGTGTCAAATTCATTTTCACTGAGGGCCACATCAGCGTTATGTTGGCCCCTCGAAGGGCCAGTTGTAATTAACTTTGATGTTTCATATTTAACTTTGACTAAAACGTGTTTTAACATGTCCTCTTTTAAACACTGCAAAGAACCAAGTGTACGACTGATTAAATCTGAAATAAATAATACAGAAATAACTTTAAAAGTAAAGCTAATAGTTTTACTCACTGATGAGTTTCTAGTTAATAGCTGCCATCTTGAACTCTCCCATTTTCTGACAGGGATGATGGGCTTGCAATATGGGAGATATTAGATTATGGTTGATGCTGACTTTAAAGCAGCTTATTTTGAGACATTATAATCAGAACCAGAATCGCCTTTATTGTCTTTATAATTTGCATTACAACGAAATTGGGTTTACTGCTCCATGGTGCTTGTTTTGCTCCAAGGTGCTGTTATCCAACTAAATTGCTCAGTTACTTAAAGCCAACAGCTTAGGGGCATGACAGTTATTATTATCTTTCACATTTTAAATTAGTTTATTTTGTTGCAAAAACAATCAGTCATTTATTTTATTGTCATAGCTCAAGGAAATTAATTTATCATTTGTAATATTATACTACATTTTCTATATTACCCTATGTTTATTAGTCTTCATAGAAAGAATGAACAGAAGACTGTCAATTAATCTAATTATGATATTTGGCAAAGTTCCTATTCTCAAATGTAAATTTTCATCAAATTCACTTTTTTTCTTCCAGTTTTGGTAAAGGCAATCAAACTTTGTGTATCCACTATCACTAAGAGTAAAACAAAACAAACCAAACAAACAAACAAACAAACAAATAAACAAACAAACAAACAAACAAACAAACAAACAAACAAACAAACAAACAAAC
>JAUBOC010000019.1:13853504-13865948 GCA_032275365.1 Anablepsoides cearensis | reverse complement strand
GGTGACATAGATACTTTATTATGGTATAGTATTTAAATATATGCCTCAGAAACACATAATATTGCCCCTTTAAATCAAGTCTGATAACCCATCTGTTTAGAGCTGCCTTTGATTTTACTGCACATTTGTTTGATGTTTTTATGATGCAAAGCCCTTTTAATTGCCTTGCTGCTGAAATCTGCCATACAAATAAATTTTACTTACTTACTTACAATATTTCCATCAACTCTTGTCCTTGCAACTTTCAGTCACAATTTGTTTTCAGAAGAGAACATTACTTTTTTGCTTTCAGCCTGGTGTCTCTGATTTCATTGTTCTCTCTTTGACCTAACATAAACAGAACAAAACCATCCTAATTTGCGACATTTCACATCAGTTAGAATTAGAGGGCCTCTGAGTCTGTTGGCTGAGCAGAAGTTGCACCAGTCTATCAGCAGGATACATCTAAATAAATGTGAACACCTATGTGCACCGTTATAAACATTTTTAAGCAGTGTCCTAACTTCATACTCAGCACTCAAGGGTTTTAATATTGCTAAAACTTTATTAATTATCGGTGCTATTGCAATAATTATCATTAATTTTGAAAATTAAGAATTACAGTAAAAGTCTCTTGTTTAGTATTAGTAATAAATCAAAGGTCATCATGTGTTGAGTCAAGAATCGTGCAGTAAAAGTGTAATTATAACTTGATCATCTCTCTGTGAGTTTCCTCTCTTACAATCTCATTCATTTATTTTTGTTTTTATAAACGTCTGATTAAGTGAACTCTATGTCTTGATTTTGTACATCATTTTAAAATTGTTTTCATTTTTCATAATCAAAATGAGTATCAGGACATTTATAGCTGTCATGCTGTATGTTGATGTTTTTTAATGCACTGTATATATTTATATGTATATAATTAAGGTCTTATTTCAGGAGCATATAGCAGGGAGAAGCTCAGATCAGAGTTGCAGTTACCTTTGGGCTCATTCAGTTCACGGCTTCACAGCAGTAAATCCTCAGCAGAACAAACACTCATCAGCCGATTTCACTCAACCTTTGTTTCTGCTGGTGAAACGTGAATATGAAGACTGGAGGTTAAGCTGAAACAGACCGAGAGCCCAAAAGGTCGTTCTGTCAGGTTCACTAAAATCCCAGTGTGTTAATCCTGTTGAGCCGCCGGACTAATCCTGCAAAACCTTAATGGAGTCTGTCAGATCTGATTACATGTAAGGGAGACTGGGTGTGTTTCGCTGGGACTCGTTGTGTAAAACTGAAATTTCTCTGCTGAATCTCATCAGACCAACTGACTCTGTTTGCATCAGATAACTATATTATATAGAAGTTGTCCTTGTTTGTTTTTACTAGGCTTTTTTTTTATTATTTTTACTTCAAAACTAAAAATGATGTCCAGAGCACCCAGGTAAGTCAGCATTCATTTCACAACCTAATTTAAATCACTTTATTTGACTTTATAAAAGGGCTGTCCTGTTATTATTAGATTGACATCATGTAGAGTAATGATTTATTCTGTTTAATTCATTCTTATATGATATTTAATGTGTTTGAGAAAAAACTTCAACTTACTTTATAATTGGCTTAAAAACCTTTAAATTGTTAGATTAATTGACTGATAAATCAGCTGCTTTGGGCATAAACATTTGTTTGATATTTTGTCTTAAAAGTATTATGTTTGACTTCCAAGAGGAATACAATATTTGTGACTAAATTGATAAACTGTAACAGGTTTGAGGTTTCTAGGATCATTTATGTGCTCTTTTATTTATTGCAGGTGGCATGAGACACTGGTAAACACAAAGACCACCAAACTTTTACAAAAACATGGAGAAAAGGTGAGGGTTAATATTTAAGCTGAGTGGAAATTGGAGCCTAAACCATTTTATTGGGTCTAAAATAGGAGCAGTTCATCCTCTAACAGTTTATGCAGATAGTCAGCGCTCATGAATCTCTTTATTTTATATGTCAAATTCCATATTAAATATAAATATTCAAAGATTTGCCAATCGGGACATCTAGTTCTGTTCAGGGTCATTTAATGCTGCTGTTTTACTGTTTGAGTGGTTTCATTCAGAGCATAAAGCTCATAAAAGTCTCTGAATGAATTAACTGAGATATAGATTTAATATGAACACATCATCCTCTGATTTTGGACTCATGGTCAAGTCTTAAAGATTCAAAGAGTGCAGTTACAATCTGCACAAATCGCCATGTCAGGACTCCTCAGGCTTCCTGCCATTGATTTTTCTGTCGTGCGGTGGGATCACAGATTCATGGCCTCTGCAGTTGTTGGGGCTGCATCTTCTGAGACTGGAACAGACTGCCTCCGTTTGATAGCTCCTAAATACTCAAGTGTAATTAAGTTTAAAGTGTGTGTGTTTGTGTGTGATAGTCTGAGGCCACAGTGTTGGTCAGATGGCACTTAAGCAAATTAAGAGCTCTTGTCCGGATTAAAAGTCTGTCTCTGGAGGGGTTGGATTGCATGTGAGGATGGGATGAGGTGTGATGTTTGACATGTCAAAGTTTGATCTGTTTGTCACACTTTCTTTAACACTCTTTAAGCTTCTTGCTTCCTCGCACATCTTTGGCTCTCAAAGGGTTCTGCAGCAGGTAGTGGAGGACGGCAGGCGTCCAGCGGTGCGTCTAAAACCTGCATCCACAGTGGGAAAGGTGGAAGAAGAGGAGACTCGGCAGCTGCTGGGGGTAAGGGTCCTGCTGGTAGTGGAGCCAGCCTCGGCCGACAAGCTGGATCACAAACATCCAACCCATCGAAACCAGCCCTCCGCCTGCGCTCCAGTCGAAGTTTCTCATCCCTCCAGTCCACATCCCTCACTGCAGCTCCGTTCATGAGGAGCAGCCGCTCGCTCAGCAGACTTGACCGAAGATCCCCTGGTAATTATCCTCACGTTTATGGGTTTTATACAATGTAAATGTGATGTTCTTTAAAAAACAGGTTCAGAGTATCATTTATTCCTAAATAAATAAAAAACTATGATGATCTTGTAGTAGATAGTGTATTTAAGACGTTGATGTTGTTGCTGACTTTTCAACAGATCCAGACAAAACCACCACAAGTTCACAAGTAAAAAAAAAAAAAGCTGCAGGGAGGAAAATTCTGGATTCTGTCCGGCTGACATCCTCTGTGGAGCAAATCAGGTTTGTTTTTATATTTTCCACAGTTTCAGATTCTTTTTCTTTTTAATATTTTTTTATAATTTCAGTTGAAAATGCTATAAGGAATAATGCTCAGTGATTTGTTTTTGTGTTTTTGCTAATATTTTTGAGCAGCTCCACTAAGTCACAGGCTTTCTCCTCTGGGGTTTCCACAGTTACATGTCATCATGACATCAAGGGAAAGAAGCAGGTACTGTAATAAAACTGGAGTGTTTGTTTTTTATTCAGTCAAATAACTGTTGCAAAAAACAATTACATCACAATTACAGATAAGATTTAGATGAAACTCTTTTTGATGTATTTCCACAAGTGATTAAATGATGGCATCAGCTCAGATGAAAATTGCTGTTCTGACATTAGAAAAACAATAGCTATAACTAATTTTACAAATATCCAGATAAGATTTGGTCTGGCAGTTGCTGAGAGTCATCCCCAACACATATTCTGCTAACAAAATGCACATTATATAAGGCTCAGGAAGTTTAAAACAATTAAAATAAGATGATACTTGTTTAAACACGACAAATCCATTGTTTTTGTTTCTACAGAGCAAAGATGGGACTTACACTCTTTGTGCAATGACCTCTGGGTTGAAACGTAACTGGGTTCAAGCAGTTCTGAAAAACGTGCATCCTGGCCTCACACAAGAGTTTACAAGGTAGACTTTATCTCACTTCTTAAAGTAATCTATTGTTAATAAACCTGCAGATGGAGCATGGTTCATTAGTGCCAGGTTTTATTGTTGCCCATCACAGATCGAAGTGGAAAATTATAAATATCTCCCATCCATCCAGCTGTCTTTTTAGCTGGATAATTTTTAAAAACAAGTGAGGTACTGACCTCTATTATAATGTGTAAGTAAAGTCTCAGTCAAAAAGTGGGTTGCCACCTAAAAATCCAAGATGGTCACTGTCATAGATGTGTAAACCAGCCACCCTGATCATTTCAGGAAACTATGGTTTCTGCTTTTTATATTGCATGAAAAGATTTCTCAAATGATTAAGATAGTCTGTGACCAAAGATTAATTTATTGTGGTCAAGGTCACCATTGGCCACCCCATGGCTCTACCATTGCAGCTGGTCATGGATGAAATTGTTCTATCCACTCACCAGGATCCATCTCTCTGCACCACCTGGAACAATCATAAAAAAAAAGAAAAACAACCTCTCCTCTGAAACACATTGTAACTCCACCTGATTGAATAGATTTATTTTCATCACTGATCAATACCAAACCATAAAAATGCTCATCTCGAAAATTACAGACATTCGTTCAAATCTCTCGGTCAGGCTAGTTGCGGATTAAATCTTTTCGTAAACGTGTCCTGGTGTTCTTCACAGCTCTGTTTCAGAACAGAGAGAAGAGCAGCCGGACGAAACCAGAACCACTGAGCGGAGCGAGGAGCCACATGAACTCCTGCAGCAGCTTGATGCAGACTCTTCATCCTCTCTTCACACTGTTTCAAACTCCACCTCACCTGCTCCATCACCGCCCAGTCCTCTACGGCCGGTGGAGGACAGAGGAGGGGATCAGCTCCAGTTTTTATTTGAAAACGCCAAATCTGGTTGGTTAAACAGCAAAAAGACACAATATTTAAAAATTTTACAGTGAAAATATCAGATTCATGCAAGTTTCTATTTGATTTGTACTAGAAAAAAAAAATTCTTCAAAAGAACCAGTATTGCCTATATTAATACAACAGTCAGTATGTCCTTAAGTATTGCAATCACAAATATATATTTATATCTCTGATCATTTTGTTCAGAAGATGCATCTTTATGTGCTGAAAGACCTCAGAGTGACAGCTTGTCGTCCTCAGCGATTCTGTCCATCCCAGAGGATTGTGAGGAACATCCTAACGCTGACGAGAGCACAGCTGAGCAGAGCGCACAGAGCATCAAGGAAGAGCGACAGGTTTCAGTGAACCCAGCATGCAGAGAAGAGGAGGAAGAACAACCAAGTGAGCAGCAAACTGTGCAACTCGTCAAAGAGGTGAGTCTGCAGCTCTGCAAACATGATCCATTTTCTAGAACATGAAAATATAAAATAAAAATCTGCATCTAAAAGTCAAACTAAAGCTTCAGGAAGCATAAAACTGTGTTTTGTGCAGCTGCAGCAAACCCAGAGGGAACTGTCTCGGGTCCAACAACTGAACAAGAACCTGCAGGAAGAGCTTCGACAAGAGAGGGAAATTCATTTAGGGAAACTGGTTTTTATGCAGGTAAATTATTTTGAGACATTCGCATAATTATGGCACTGAAATAAAAAACATCATTCTGAATTTTACAATTTCTTTTACATTTTAGCCAAACATATCAGTTTTTTTAACAAGCCTAAAAGTACAGATAAAGAACTTAAATCCCAATATTAATATTATTATTAATATAATATAACATTATAGTCATTATTGCCTTTAGAAAAATGTTTTTTCGAGAGGTCACTCCACTGTTCACCAATTAGTACTTTTACTTTGAATACTTCAGTAGATTTTATATCAGAAATTTACTTTTGATGCTTAGGTACAATGTCAGATACTTTAAGACTTTTAATCAAGTATATTCTTAGAGGAGACTTTAACTTTCACCAAAGTAATTCTGCTGTAAGATACTCATTGTGCAGCATCTTTGTTTAAAACATTAATTTAAAACATTGACCTTCAGTCAGCACAGTCAGTTTTTTAGCAAAATATCACATGAACCAACAGACATTTTAGTGGGAAAAATGTTTGAATTTGATTAACTTCATTTTAAGTTGTGTCAAATTACTCCATCATAAAAAAAGCAACATCAACATTTCTTTTCTAATTTTTGTATTTTTTTTTTCTTTAGAATGTCAGCAGTTCATCTCAAGAACATGCCTTGACGTTACAGCAAATGCAGAAGATAAATCACAACCTCCGCATGGAGCTGGACGCACTGAAGAGGAGCCAGGAGGAGGCCCGGGAGGCTGAGCTGCTGCGGAGGGTCGACCTCTTGGCTCAACAGGCGCAGCTCCTGGTTACGGGCGACGCCACGGCTCTGTCTCAGATCCAGCTGGAGCAGGACCGCCAGCAGCTTCAGGAGCAGAGGCTGGAGCTGGAGCGCTGCGCGGCCTCCTTGAAGTCCCAGCTGGACGTTAGCGAGGAGAAGAGAAAAGAGGCCGAGTCCCAGTTGCTGCAGCTGCAGGAGGACCTGCAGGGTCGACAAAACCTCCAAGAGGAGGCCGAACAGCTTCGCAAACATCTCCAAGACATGTCCGCCCAGCTTTGCGCCTACGAGGACGCCCAGGCCGAGAAGGAGACCCGCCTGCAGAAGCACCTGGCGCTCCTGCAGGCGAGTCAAGAGAGAGAACGAAGGAGTTTGGCTTCCAGCTTGGCGCAGGCTGAGCAACAATCAAAGGACCTGCAGGACAAGCTGAGCAGGGCTGAGCGGCAGCTGGAGACCTTTGACAAGAGTCAGACGCTGACCAGAGAGATTGAGGACGCCCAGCAGCAGCTGCAGGAGGAGCTGGCCTGTACGGTGACAGCCGTGCAGCAGCTGCAGGAGGAGAGGGAGCAGCTCCACCAGAGCTGCCAGGAGCTGCAGAGCCAGTTATCTGAGGCGGACAGGGAGGTCAGCAGGCTTCAGGACCGCCTAAAAACAGAGGAAACACACTACTACAATCTGGAGCACTCGTACGAGAGAGCCTGCGAGGAGCTGCAGGTGGCGTTAGGGAAGGTGCGGCAACGAGAGTTTGAAACGCAGGACATGCGAGAAGGCTATGAAAGGCTCCTGGACAGGAAGGAGCAAGAGCTGAGCGAAGTTCTGCTAAAGATGGAGGTTTTGGGTAACAGTCTAGAGGAGACGGAGGTGAAGCTGAATGAACAGATGAAAGTTTGCACCTGTTCGTCTCCTCAGCTGAGGGGTGAGTCTTCAGAGCCTGTCGAGCAGAGAAATAAGCAACAACAAACGCCCGAGTATTTCACTATCAGCGAAAGCAGGACGAGCAGTTCTCAGGCGTCTGAGGACATCCAGGTAGGCTGTAGAGATCCTCATCAACAGGCAAGAACCCGCTCTCACTCAGCGGACGCATCCTTCCAGTGCTTTACCAACGCCGGAGACGACCCAGAGAAGTTTGTCTCGATGATCCAGCTGCTGGAAGCGAAGCTGTTCGTAACAGAGGAGAAACTCAGGGACCTGACGCACAGACTTGAGGAACACCAGAGTCACGTCGGCTGCCAGGATCCCCACCTCTCCTCGGAGCTGACGCAGAGCAGAGCGACCGCCCAGCACCTCAGTCTGCTGCTGCACAGCCAGGCCAAGCAGAGCCAACGCTTCGCCCAGGAGACGGAGAACCGCTGCAGGATGCTGGTGGGCAGGTTTCAGGTGTCCCTGAACATCGTGCAGGCCTGCAGGGAAAGGCTTCAAGCCACTCCGGTTAACATCCCGGACATAGAGAGGCAACTGGCCCGAGCTGTGGGCTGCCTTCAGCAGGGGGAGAGGGATGCAGGGAGAGTCCAGCACGACTCGCACGACCTGTTTAAAGAAGAGGGCAAGATCCTCGGCGACGAGAAACTAGCCGGAGCGGAGAGCGCCTTCGCCTCCAGGCTCGCCAACGCGCAACCCTCGGATGATATGTCCAGCGTGGAGAAGCACTTGATCAGGGAGCTATTTGTGACGGAGAAAATGGTGTCCGCGCTTCAGAACCAGAACGGCATCTTTGAATTATCTGCCGTCAAAAGCAACAGAGAAAATGTCGCGCTCATTTACAAAAACCTGGTCTCCCAAAGGATCGGCTTCAAAGCGGAGGGAAGGGTGGCGTCGGGGAATGCGGGGTGTGACAGCGCTGAGCTCTTAGAGAGCGTTATAGGAAGATTCTGCGCCGAAGCTGAGCTCATTTATGCTGCTTTAAAACTTCAGCAGCAGCATGAAAGCGTGGCTCAGGCCAATGGTTACACAGTGGATCAGCAGAGGGAAGCTCTTGCAGACATCAGCCCCTCTGAGCTGACCCCTGATGAGGAGCACGTTGAGGGGGAGGGTGAAGCTGCGACGCTGGCTGAAAAAGAGCAATCTGACACCAGAAAGCTGGAGGTGGAGAAAGAAAAAGGCTCTCTGGAGAAGCTTGTTTCTCGGCTGCAGAGAAGAGCTAAATTCTTGTATCACATCTGCCAGGAGCTTCCTGAAGGCAGCGTGGACCACAGTGTGGGTGACGCTTCCTCAGCTGATTTAAATTTTTTCCAGGAGCAGGTGAAGTTGATTTATCTGTCCGACAGGCTTTACTTGGATTTGGAGCAAGCGTTTCAGCCAACCGAGTCGTCACAGAACAACCTGCAGGCTCTTCGCAAAGAGCGCGAGGAACAGGAGATGTTAAGCCACGCGTTGAATCAGCTCCAGGATGACAACAGCTCGCTGAGAGAGGAGCTGGAGCAGGCCGAGCAAAAGATTGTGTCTGTGGAGACGGGGAACCAAAGACTCCTGGAAGACATGCAGAAAATCGAGGGTTATCAGAAGGAACAGATGCAAAAAGTGGAAACCGAGTTTCACGAGAAGATGAAGGAGCTGCAGCAGATCCACGAGGAGGAGATGAAACAGCTGCATGGATACTACTCCAAGTCTTGTGTTTCCAAAGATAGACAGATCAAACCCGGCAGTGAAGCAAATACTTTGGAGGAAGACATCTCATCTTCATCGGACCAAGAGAGAAAAACACAGGAGATCCAGGTGGTGGACGTTGATGCAGCTGAAGTGAGAGAGGCCTACCTGAGAGATCTTGAAAAACTTCAGGTAGTATTTAGTGCATTTCTTTCTAAATAAATTTAATCTTTTCAGTAGTTTTTATTCTTCTGTAATTATTTAAAAAATTGTCTTTAAAAAGCTGAGGAAAGTATTCGTTAATTTTTTTATATGTGTTTTTTTCCATCAAGTTTCACATGATGTATTTATGCATGGCAGCCCATGATGTGGCCTGTAGGTGAATTTTTTCTGACCTGTCAAAAAAACTGTAATTGTTTTTACTTAATTTAATATAAAACAGATTTAAAATTATTTTAAAATGTATGCTTCACTGCAACAAAACCAACAAACCTCTAAGGTAAAAGATAAAAATACTTGTTCTTAATGCAGTGTTTTCTCTACCATCATCAGCAACACTGGCCCCCAGATGTCAGGCCCCTATGGCCCCCTGAGCTGTTTTTTTTTTTAATATCCCTGTTATTATTTACTTTTACTTGACTATTTAAATACTTTTAGTAGATTGTCTTGTTTAATTTGAACTGTTTTACCTGTTTTTAGCTTGTTTTTAGTGTTTAAATGTCTTTTTACTGTTGATTTGTTTTATTGTTTTTGGCCCTTCATGCACAGCACTTTGTGTCAGCGGCCGCTGTTTTAAAGCGCTTTATAAATAAAGTTGATTGGATTTGATTTTGATTTTTGATTTATTTAAGATCCCGGAAACAGATTAATAGATATATAATAAAAAAACTGAACAAAAGACACCTTGTAGTAAAAATTATTACAATTCTAATACATCTTCTTAAAAATAAGTTCAATATATTAGGACATTAAATAAATATAACCTTGTTTTATTAAGTTAGGCCTCAGACTAACTATATTTAAGATATTAGAGCATGTTATTTTTATTACAGAAAATTAACCACAAGTTTGGAAGTAGAGTGTGAAAAAGCAAGTTACAACAACAATAAAAAATAAAAAGGAAAAATAAATCTATATGTATGAGTTCTGAAACCATCTCCTTATGTAAAAAATCTCCAATCGTGCATAATTTAAATGAACAACAACAAATATAAATCTTTCTTCTTTTTTAAAACAGGCATCTTGTGATCAGGGGTTTGCTGCTATGGAAGAAATGCACAGGAAGATCATCAGAGACCTGCAGCAGCAGCATCAGGAGCAGGTGGCTGAACTTCTGAAGGACAAAGATCAGCTCCTGCAGGAGGAGACTGCTGCTACAATGGCAGGTTTGTAAAGGCTCTATTTGGCCATTTTATTCATCGATCACATTTACAGACAAGTTAGTTAAACTGTATTTATTCTAAAACACTAAATAAATGTGATTTTTATTTGTTTTAAAGCAATTGTTGCGATGAGGAGAGCTCATAAAAAAGAGCTGGAGAGAAGTAAACAAACGCAACATGTGAGGGAGAGTGCTGACATCACCGAAATCCACACGGAATATGAGTGAGTTACCAAAGACCCATAATTAAAGATCTAACAATTCTTAAACACACATATATATCTCTCTATAATCATCTTGTGATGTGAAAACGACAGAGTTTTCGTCAAATCTTACATGTGCGAGTTCATGCGATCCTGTGAGATCAGTTAGTGCTCAGAGTGAAACACAGAGAGTGAAGTGCTCTGTTTGAAAAATATGGAACAATAAGTTCTTTAATATAAACTGGAGCTTGCTTCTTGAGAGCTTTGTATGTTAGAAATAAAATTAATAAATTTGACTGAGTTATACCCAATATAATGTTTGCTGAAGTTACTCAGCTGGGGCGGCCATCTTGAATTGCTTTGACTCCAAAGGTTAATGAGTTGTAGAGGTGCATCCAATTAGTTCCTTCTGAAAATTTCAATTCATTTCATCCACTGGCTCATGAAATATTTTGCTAACAGACAGAGACACACTCACAGACTCAAAAACACCATGATCTCAGTTTCATGTTTGGTCCTGAGCAATATATATCTTTTAGCCCACTTTGTTATTGCTGCTCTTTCATTATATTTGCTGCATTTAATTGAGATGGAACATTTCAGCCATTTGTTCTGTTATTGAAATTAATCTCCATAGCTTATAATTTGTCCTGGAGAAGTAGTTCTGCCCTGTCTCTCATTATGTGGCTCATGATTCTCTGATTATGGGTTGTTAATCAAATATCTGTCTCTTCCTTCTAATACAATTTCCTCCAAAACTCACTTAACTGTCCAACATGGTCCGTGCTGCTGCTGCTGTTGCTGCTGCTGCTGCTTGGTCATCACAGGAAGGAGATTCAATTATTGCACAAAGAGCTGGAGGTGTTGTCGGCTCAGCACGCCAAGAAATGCCTGGAAAACTCTCTGCTGAACCAGGAGCTGCAGAACGAAAGGGAATCTGTGACACGCTACCAGAAAGAAAACCAGGAGTTCAAAATGAAGCAGGTGGGAACTTTTCTGCCAAGATTTCTCAGACATCGCAACAATTTATTTTCTTTTTTTGTAGCAGTTTCCATAAATAAATCTACTTCTCTGCAACAGTTTTTGAAACACGCTTCTGCTTTTGTTCAATGTATTTTTTTTTTCAGAGAGAGGCAGATGAGATGTTTCAGCTGCCAGGAAATCTGTCACATGTTGGACCTCAGGTCAACAAATTCTACCAGATGGAGGTACAGACCTGTGGAGGACAGAAACTGACAAAATTAAAATTAAAGCACAAATATATAAATGGCCCAATAAATAAACACTTAAAATGCACCAAATAATTTAATAAGGAGAACTTTACCTCATGTTTTTAATTTATTTGACCTTCATGTTTATTTTTCCAGCTTAGTTCCAACAAATTATAAATTGTAGCACATAATTTGTATTTGACTGTTAAAAAAATATTATTATTATTAAATAAAAACAGATCACAATAAAAATAGTGCAAGGCAAAAACAAAACCACAATAAAAAAGGGCAAAAAAAATAAAAAAATACTAAAAGTTAAACAAATGCCCTTATAAATAAACAGGTTTTAAGTTTGTCCTTTATTTCCTTTTAGTTGTAGAGGCATTTGTGTCTCTTATTTTTTTATTATAAAATATTTTTCCACAAGACTTTTTTTTCATGTGTTGTTTTTACATATTTCTGTCTCCTGTTTTTACTTTACCTCATGCATTTCTACCTCATTATGCAAATAATGTGAGCTGCTGTTCTTGGGTTCAACTCCTCCTTGCAAATTTCCCCTTTTTCTAAATTAATTGGTGCTTTTTAAGTGCATTTATTTATTTATTGGGCCATTTATTTATTTCTGCTTTAATTTTAATTTTGTCCATTTTGGTCCTCCATACAGACCTCACAGGCTTCATAAACACACTTTATCTAAATGCTTTTTATTTTTTAAGTCACTAAATTCAAATAGTTTAAAAACCATACAACAATAACAACAATGGTTATCAGTCACTTAATTTATCAATCCATTAATTTATCAGTTCACATTTTTTGAGTTAAATATTTTTGCCCAGGTTATCCCCTAAAATCTCAAAAATATTAAAATATGATGCTTTTTACATAATAATTATTACCTGCTGCCATTAAAAGGTGTATATAT